>JAWQFJ010004618.1:10000-17500 GCA_034096865.1 Theodoxus fluviatilis | reverse complement strand
TTGATCACAGTGAAATCCGTACAGATCTGAATGCATAAAAAACTCTCATGGTGGAGAGAGGAGAGCACACCCGTTTACAACGCACTGTTTTATGAATAAGTCCACACATGACACATACATTTAAAGAATTGAATGACTTCTTTATATCAACATTCTCGGAAGCCTCGATTTCTTTACTTCACGAACACAATTTCAGACAAAACGATCCCATCAAAATATCATTTGAATGCTACGAATACAGTCCAATTGCCAGTCTCCATTTGTCACACTCTTTACCATGTCGTAGTCCAGTCCTTTCATCTCCACAATGGAGGGGTGGGGAGGAGTGGGATGGGGTGGACTGGGGTGAGGTGGACTGGGTGGGGTGGACTGGGGTGGGGTGGACTGGGGTGGGGTGGGGTGGGGTGGAGTGAGGTGGGGTTGGGTGGGGTGGAGTGAGGTGGGGTGGGGTGGGGTGTGATGGGGTGGGGTGGGGTGGGGTGAGGTGGGTGGAGTGAGGTGGGGTGGGATGGGGTGGAGTGAGGTTTGGTGGGGTGGGGTGGGGTGGAGTGGGGTGGGGTGGGGTGGAGTGTCATGGAGTGGGGTGGGGTGGGGTGGAGTGAGGTGGGGTTGGGTGGGGTGGAGTGGGGTGGGGTGGGGTGGGGTGGAGTGGGGTGGGGCGGGGCGGGGTGGGGTGGGGTGGGGTGGGGTGGGGTGGGGTGGGGTGGGGTGGGGTGGGGTGGGGTGGGGTGGAGTGAGGTGGGGTTGGGTGGGGTGGAGTGGGGTGGGGTTGGGTGGGGTGGGGTGGGGTGGGGTGGGGTGAGGTGGGGTGGGGTGGGGTGGGGTGGGGTGGGGTCGGGTGGGGTCGGGTGGGTGAGGTGAGGGGGATGGGGATCGATTTAGCTTGGTGGTTGGGTGGGTGTGAAAAGTTGGAAAAGATATATTGGGTCACAAGCAGTTTGACTCTATAATCCCTGATCACTGGGCTTCTTGAACAATCAGTCCCACACTTGCTGCCGATGACAAACTCACAGAGAGCATGCGTGCCGTCAGCTACCAGCACCACCACAGGTCCCCGGGAAACATTGCGACCGACTCACAATACGCCACTGTCCTAAACTGTGGAAATGTTCCTGGATGGATTCCAGCTCGATGATAAGAACACTTGAAACAAAAGTTACATCTAGCGTTAGTATAACGGAATTAGGAAGACGTAGATTTATACCGCAGAAAATGGTATTTACAGTAAAATATGTGTGATAAAATATAGATCACACACACACACATATACACACACACACACACATATATATATGCTGTAATGCGTAGAGTCAAGTCTATTACGCATTCATTGCGAACTGCGCCAGAGTCACTACTGACTCGGGTTCCCAGGATGGGAGGCCGTCTGCCTCGGGGCAGACCACCTACAGATGAAGAGTAACCGGGGGGGGGGGGGGGGGGGGGGGGGCCCCACCAGCCGTGCGTTGTGAAAGGCAAGCGCTGCAGGGTGCTCTCACTCGTTTGGAATTAACCTCAACCTCTAATCACCTACAGAAACCCGGCGGAGTGCACCACGACAACAGGCAGAATCCAGCGCGCGCAACTGACCAATCATCAGAAGGGGGGGTCAGCAAGCTTTGGCGTTTGATATGTGCGAGGCGCAGTGCCGTGGTGCAATCCCTTGGACGGGAGAAATCTGGACTATTTCTGGCTATTTCCCCATCGGCTGCTGCCCTGTGTCACTGCTATGTGTTGCAACCTTGTGTGCGCGGGAATGAGTATGAATGTACTTGTATACAGTGAACATCTATGATGCACGTTCTCCTCTGTGTGATTGTGTGAGTGTTGGTTTAACGCCTATGACGTAACCAAAAAGCCCCAAAATCTACCTACAAGGAGCTCCCTCAACCTTCCACCGGGTTTGCTACATAGATCACCAGCTCCTGGCAGCCCCACATTCAGTAGTCTCCCGTCCTGCATGACTGCATAGTCCGCTCCTCAACCTCCACTCGCCTGTTGAAACCCTGTCTTTTGACAGGCGGATTTAGGCGAGCAAGCTTTGGCGTTTGATTATGTGCAAGGCGCGGTGTAGTGGTTCAATCCCAGGGACAGACGAATCTGCATTATTTCTTGGCTTTAAAGATTTAAAAGAAAATGAGTGGGAGCGCCCCAAGGCGCTCGTCTTATGCACAGAGAGAGAGAGAGAGAGAGAGAGAGAGAGAGAGAGAGAGAGAGAGAGAGAGAGAGAGCCTTTCACGCACTGAATTTGTTTAGCGCTGACTTTAGTTGGAAAAGCTAAAGTAAGAGATAAGCACAGGGGAAAAAACGACACCATCACTCTGCCATTGTTCACCTAATACATAGGTTTGAATGGTTCTATCGTTTTCTCTGAGATGGATCGGCAAAACGACTTTAAGACTGTGATGAATAGTCGAGCTCATTCCATGTCTACCATAGAGCAAATAGGTGCCAATGAGAAATACAAAACTCGGCTGTCAGTTCATTGCCATTTCCACCACCACCTCCGCCACGCTCCCCACCCACCTACCCCATTTCCATCCCCATCCACCACGACCCCTACCCGTTCCTCCTGTCGGTACGACATTAAGTCACACGACAAAAATTCGTGCATCAAATACTTGGAGAGGGCCTACTACCTCAAAGAGAGGCGTGCATACACGACCTGGGAGAGTACCCATCCATCAGATCTTTGCTGCTCATAAGCAAAGTGGATGTACCATATGTCCTCACTCAAAAGTGTTAGAATCAGCTCAGGCTGCGTTCTGGAGTCCATATGTCCAAACAAAGACTGCATCGCAGGAACGGGTCCGAAAGCATGTGAAGCATGGGGCAGACACGGACAGATGCTCGGTATCTGAAATGCCATCAAAATTGCAGTCACAGTACGAGCAGCTGACCTGGTCAGTTCAGAGATGGACGCAGGGACAAGCAACAGACAGCTGTCAGAAGAGATGGGGGAAGATGACCCCCTCATCAACATCATCGGGGAGAGAATCAGCAAGCTGATAACCTCCGCTGCCGACCTGATGGGTGTCATCACACCAGACAAAGCTCAGGGTATCGCGAACAGGAAGTAAACTTTAACGACCTTACAGCAACAAACAGTGCGAGTGATATGCCGTGATGGGTGGGCCAGCCCCCAGTTTTTGATGAGAGGCTTGTTGACACTGGTCGAGATGCATGAATATGCATTAATCTGCTACCAAAAGTTTCCCCTGGGAAATATTGATGACCGTGAAGTATAGAAATTAGTCGTAAAGGCATAATGAGGGATGGCTTTCTGTGGAGAGGGTGAGAAAAAGCGTGAAACTAGCGGCTCCTGAATTCGTCTTGTATGAATGAAATGTTCTTTTTCATTTCACACAGGTCATTCATCAACTAGGTTTTGTTGTAAACATAGTGTGGTCTCAGCACAAATTAATTACAACCGCGCTTGCGCGCGCACACAGTCACACAGATAGACAAACAGATGGACTCACACGCATGCGCGTGCACGCGCGCGCACACACACACACACACGCGCGCGCACTCACACATGGACGCACACAAACACACATACACACGAGCGCACACATGAACACACACGCATACGCATACACACACACATACACCCACAGATGGACACACACACACACACACACAAACAGTCACACAGATGGACAGATAGACGGACACACACACAAACGTACGCACATGCTCAAAGTTTGATCAAATAGACAGACAGACAGACAGACAGACAGACAGACAGACAGACAGACACCACACACACACACACACACACACAGACTCACAGACATACATACATACATACATACATACATACATACATACATACATACATACATACATACATACATACATACATACATACATACATACAGACAGACAGACAGACAGACAGACAGCTGTACGCAGAGCGACTATGGCGAGCAGCTTGAGAGCAGGCTAGCGTGCCGACCAGGGGGCGGCTGCCAGGCAAGGTCTTAAGTCGAAAGGCAGTGCAGGCAAGCGACGAGATGCTAAGAGCAAGACAAGTACGAGACATGGACAGGCAGACAGGCAGGCCAGGTGGACAGGCAGATAAGAGGACAGGCTAGATCGCAGACAGGCAAGCAGTCTGGCTGCATCATCGCAACTTTCAGCATGGCTGGAGCTATGCTGAATAAAGTCAGCTCCTCAGCAGAATCAGGTTGTAGCCTGCTCATCTGCGTACTCGGGACCACATAGACCGAGCTCGGCTGTTGTGGTCCCGAGTAGACAGATGAGGAGGCTACAACCTGATGCTGCTGAGGAGCTGACTTTATTCAGCATAGCTCCAGCCATGCTGAAAGTTTCAGCCATGCTGAATGCTTGCCAGACTGCTTGCCTGTCTGTCTGCCTGTCTATCTGCCTGTCCACCTGCCTGCCTGTCTGCCTGCCTGTCTGCTTGCCTCTCTGTCTGCCTGCCTGCCTGCCTGCCTGCCTGCCTGGCTGCCTGCCTGCCTGCCTGTCTGTCTGTCTGTCTGTCTGTCTGTATGTATGTATGTATGTATGTATGTATGTATGTATGTATGTATGTATGTATGTATGTATGTATGTATGTATGTATGTATGTATGTCTGTGAGTCTGTGTGTGTGTGTGTGTGTGTGTGGTGTCTGTCTGTCTGTCTGTCTGTCTGTCTGTCTGTCTGTCTGTCTGTCTGTCTATTTGATCAAACTTTGAGCATGTGCGTACGTTTGTGTGTGTGTCCGTCTATCTGTCCATCTGTGTGACTGTTTGTGTGTGTGTGTGTGTGTGTCCATCTGTGGGTGTATGTGTGTGTGTATGCGTATGCGTGTGTGTTCATGTGTGCGCTCGTGTGTATGTGTGTTTGTGTGCGTCCATGTGTGAGTGCGCGCGCGTGTGTGTGTGTGTGTGCGCGCGCGTGCACGCGCATGCGTGTGAGTCCATCTGTTTGTCTATCTGTGTGACTGTGTGCGCGCGCAAGCGCGGTTGTAATTAATTTGTGCTGAGACCACACTATGTTTACAACAAAACCTAGTTGATGAATGACCTGTGTGAAATGAAAAAGAACATTTCATTCATACAAGACGAATTCAGGAGCCGCTAGTTTCACGCTTTTTCTCACCCTCTCCACAGAAAGCCATCCCTCATTATGCCTTTACGACTAATTTCTATACTTCACGGTCATCAATATTTCCCAGGGGAAACTTTTGGTAGCAGATTAATGCATATTCATGCATCTCGACCAGTGTCAACAAGCCTCTCATCAAAAACTGGGGGCTGGCCCACCCATCACGGCATATCACTCGCACTGTTTGTTGCTGTAAGGTCGTTAAAGTTTACTTCCTGTTCGCGATACCCTGAGCTTTGTCTGGTGTGATGACACCCATCAGGTCGGCAGCGGAGGTTATCAGCTTGCTGATTCTCTCCCCGATGATGTTGATGAGGGGGTCATCTTCCCCCATCTCTTCTGACAGCTGTCTGTTGCTTGTCCCTGCGTCCATCTCTGAACTGACCAGGTCAGCTGCTCGTACTGTGACTGCAATTTTGATGGCATTTCAGATACCGAGCATCTGTCCGTGTCTGCCCCATGCTTCACATGCTTTCGGACCCGTTCCTGCGATGCAGTCTTTGTTTGGACATATGGACTCCAGAACGCAGCCTGAGCTGATTCTAACACTTTTGAGTGAGGACATATGGTACATCCACTTTGCTTATGAGCAGCAAAGATCTGATGGATGGGTACTCTCCCAGGTCGTGTATGCACGCCTCTCTTTGAGGTAGTAGGCCCTCTCCAAGTATTTGATGCACGAATTTTTGTCGTGTGACTTAATGTCGTACCGACAGGAGGAACGGGTAGGGGTCGTGGTGGATGGGGATGGAAATGGGGTAGGTGGGTGGGGAGCGTGGCGGAGGTGGTGGTGGAAATGGCAATGAACTGACAGCCGAGTTTTGTATTTCTCATTGGCACCTATTTGCTCTATGGTAGACATGGAATGAGCTCGACTATTCATCACAGTCTTAAAGTCGTTTTGCCGATCCATCTCAGAGAAAACGATAGAACCATTCAAACCTATGTATTAGGTGAACAATGGCAGAGTGATGGTGTCGTTTTTTCCCCTGTGCTTATCTCTTACTTTAGCTTTTCCAACTAAAGTCAGCGCTAAACAAATTCAGTGCGTGAAAGGCTCTCTCTCTCTCTCTCTCTCTCTCTCTCTCTCTCTCTCTCTCTCTCTCTCTCTCTCTGTGCATAAGACGAGCGCCTTGGGGCGCTCCCACTCATTTTCTTTTAAATCTTTAAAGCCAAGAAATAATGCAGATTCGTCTGTCCCTGGGATTGAACCACTACACCGCGCCTTGCACATAATCAAACGCCAAAGCTTGCTCGCCTAAATCCGCCTGTCAAAAGACAGGGTTTCAACAGGCGAGTGGAGGTTGAGGAGCGGACTATGCAGTCATGCAGGAGGGAGACTACTGAATGTGGGGCTGCCAGGAGCTGGTGATCTATGTAGCAAACCCGGTGGAAGGTTGAGGGAGCTCCTTGTAGGTAGATTTTGGGGCTTTTTGGTTACGTCATAGGCGTTAAACCAACACTCACACAATCACACAGAGGAGAACGTGCATCATAGATGTTCACTGTATACAAGTACATTCATACTCATTCCCGCGCACACAAGGTTGCAACACATAGCAGTGACACAGGGCAGCAGCCGATGGGGAAATAGCCAGAAATAGTCCAGATTTCTCCCGTCCAAGGGATTGCACCACGGCACTGCGCCTCGCACATATCAAACGCCAAAGCTTGCTGACCCCCCCTTCTGATGATTGGTCAGTTGCGCGCGCTGGATTCTGCCTGTTGTCGTGGTGCACTCCGCCGGGTTTCTGTAGGTGATTAGAGGTTGAGGTTAATTCCAAACGAGTGAGAGCACCCTGCAGCGCTTGCCTTTCACAACGCACGGCTGGTGTGGCCCCCGGTTACTCTTCATCTGTAGGTGGTCTGCCCCGAGGCAGACGGCCTCCCATCCTGGGAACCCGAGTCAGTAGTGACTCTGGCGCAGTTCGCAATGAATGCGTAATAGACTTGACTCTACGCATTACAGCATATATATATGTGTGTGTGTGTGTGTATATGTGTGTGTGTGTGATCTATATTTTATCACACATATTTTACTGTAAATACCATTTTCTGCGGTATAAATCTACGTCTTCCTAATTCCGTTATACTAACGCTAGATGTAACTTTTGTTTCAAGTGTTCTTATCATCGAGCTGGAATCCATCCAGGAACATTTCCACAGTTTAGGACAGTGGCGTATTGTGAGTCGGTCGCAATGTTTCCCGGGGACCTGTGGTGGTGCTGGTAGCTGACGGCACGCATGCTCTCTGTGAGTTTGTCATCGGCAGCAAGTGTGGGACTGATTGTTCAAGAAGCCCAGTGATCAGGGATTATAGAGTCAAACTGCTTGTGACCCAATATATCTTTTCCAACTTTTCACACCCACCCAACCACCAAGCTAA
>JAWQFJ010004613.1:32500-37834 GCA_034096865.1 Theodoxus fluviatilis | reverse complement strand
TCCATCCATCCCTGCATCCATGCTAGCCGGGGCTCCGCTATCAGCGCGCCCCTCCAGCTAGCCACACACCCACCCCCTAGCCACACACCCAATAGCCACACACCCATCCAATAGCCACACACCCACCCACTAGCCACACACCCATCCACTAGCCACACACCCATCCAATAGCCGCACACCCATCCACTAGCCACACACTCATCCACTAGCCACACACCCACTAGCCACACACACGCACACCCACTAGCCACACACCCAATAGCTACACACCCAATAGCCACACACCCATCCTATAGCCACACACCCACCCACTAGCCACACACCCACCCACTAGCCACACACCCATCCACTAGCCACACACCCACTAGCCACACACACACACACCCACTAGCCATACACCCACTAGACACACACCCACCCACTAGCCACACACCCATCCACTAGCCACAAACACTCATCCACTAGCCACACACACACCCACTAGCCACATACCCACCCAATAGCCACACACCCACTAGCCACACACCTATCCACTAGCCACACACCCAGCCTCTAGACACACACCAATCCACTAGCCACACACCAATCCACTAGCCACACACACACCCACTAGCCAAACACCCATGCACTAGCCACACACCCACCCACTAGCCACATACCCATCCAATAGCCACACAACCACTAGCCACACACCCATCTAATAGCCACACACCCACAAACTAGCCACACACCCACTCACTAGCCACACACCCACCAACTAGCCACACACCCACCAACTAGCCACACACCCATCCACTAGCCACACACTCACTTGCCACACACCCATCCACTAGCCACACACCCACCCACTAGCCACACACCCACCCACTAGCCACACATCCATCCACTAGCCACACACCCACTAGCCACACACACATTCACTAGCCACACACCCACCCACTAGCCACACATCCATCCACTAGCCACACATCCACCCACTAGCCACACACCCACTAGCCACACATCCATCCACTAGCCACACACCCACCCACTAACCACACAGCCACCCCCTAGCCACACACCCAATAGCCACACACCCATCCAATAGCCACACACCCACCCACTAGCCACACACCCATCCAATAGCCACACACCCATCCAATAGCCACACATCCATCCAATAGCCACACACCCACCCACTAGCCACACACCCAACCACAAGTCACACACCCATCCACTAGCCACACACCCATCCACTAGCAACACACCCATCCGAAGCCACACACACATCCAATAGTCACACCCACATCCAATAGTCACACACACATCCAATAGCCACACACCCATCAAATAGCCACACACCCATCCACTAGCCACACACCCACCCACCAGCCACACACCCATCCACTAGCCACACACCCACCCACCAGCCCCACACCCATCCACTAGCCACACACCCATCCACTAGCCACACACCCATCCACTAGCCACACACTCATCCACTAGCCACACACCCATCCACTAGCCACACACCCATCCAATAGCCACACACACACCCACTAGCCACACACCCATCCACTAGCCACACACCCACCCACTAGATACACACCCATCCACTAGCCACACACCCATCCACTAGCCACACACCCATCCACTAGCCACACACCCATCCAATAGCCACACACACACCCACTAGCCACACACCCATCCACTAGCCACACACCCATCCACTAGCCACACACCCATCCACTAGCCACACACCCACCCACTAGCCACACACCCATCCACTAGCCACACACCCACCCACTAGACACACCCATCCACTAGCCACACACCCATCCACTAGCCACACACCCATCCACTAGCCACACACACACCCACTAGCCACACACCCATCCACTAGCCACACACCCATCCACTAGCCACACACTCATCCAATAGCCACACACCCAATAGCCACACACCCATCCAATAGCCACACACCCATCCACTAGCCACACACCCATCCACTAGCCACACACCCATCCACTAGCCACACACCCATCCACTAGCCACACACCCACCCACTAGCCACACACCAATCCAATAGCCACACACCCACCACTAGCCACACACCCATCCACTAGCCACACACCCATCCATAGCCACACACCACCCACTAGCCACACACCCATCCACTAGCCACACACCCATCCACTAGCCACACCACCCACTAGCCACCACCACTAGCCACACACCCATCCACTAGCCACACACCCATCCACTAGCCACACACCCATCCAATAGCCACACACCACCCACTAGCCACACACCCATCCACTAGCCACACACCCATCCACTAGCCACACACCCATCCACTAGCCACACACCCACCCACTAGCCACACACCCATCCACTAGCCACACACACACCCACTAGCCACACACCCATCCACTAGCCACACACCCATCCACTAGCCACACACCATCCAATAGCCACACACCCATCCACTAGCCACACACCCATCCACTAGCCACACACCATCCACTAGCCACACACCCATCCAATAGCCACACACCCATCCACTAGCCACACACCCATCCACTAGCCACACACCCATCCAATAGCCACACACCCACTAGCCACACACCCATCCACTAGCCACACACCCATCCACTAGCCACACACCCATCCACTAGCCACACACCCATCCACTAGCCACACACCCACTAGCCACACACCCATCCACTAGCCACACACCCACCCACTAGCCACACACCCATCCACTAGCCACACACCCATCCACTAGCCACACACCCATCCACTAGCCACACACCCATCCACTAGCCACACACCCACCCACTAGCCACACACCCATCCACTAGCCACACACCCATCCACTAGCCACACACCCATCCACTAGCCACACACCCAGCCACTAGCCACGCACCCATCCACTAGCCACACACCCACCACTAGCCACACACCCCACTAGCCACACACCCCACCAGCCACACACCCCACCAGCCACACACACCACTAGCCACACCCCCCACCAGCCACACACCCATCCACCAGCCACACACACCACTAGACACACACCCAACCACTAGCCACACACCCATCCACTAGCCACACACCCACCCACTAGCCACACACCCATCCACTAGCCACACACCCATCCACTAGCCACACACCCATCCACTAGCCACACACCCACCCACTAGCCACACACCCATCCACTAGCCACACACCACCCACTAGCCACACACCAATCCACTGGCCACACACCCACCCAATAGCCACACACCCATCCACTAGCCACACACCCACCACTAGCCACACCCATCCACTAGCCACACACCCATCCAATAGCCACACACCCATCCACTAGCCACACACCCATCCACTAGCCACACACCCATCCACTAGCCACACACCCATCCACTAGCCACACACCCACTCACTAGCCACACACCCATCCACTAGCCACACACCCATCCACTAGCCACACACCCATCCACTAGCCACACACCCATCCACTAGCCACACACCCATCCACTAGCCACACACCCATCCACTAGCCACACACCCATCCACTAGCCACACACCCATCCACTAGCCACACACCCATCCACTAGCCACACACCCATCCACTAGCCACACACCCATCCACTAGCCACACACCCATCCACTAGCCACACACCCATCCACTAGCCACACACCCATCCACTAGCCACACACCCATCCACACACCCATCCACTAGCCACACACCCATCCACTAGCCACACACCCATCCACTAGCCACACACCCATCCACTAGCCACACACCCATCCACTAGCCACACACCCACCCACTAGCCACACACCCATCCACTAGCCACACACCCATCCACTAGCCACACACCCATCCACTAGCCACACACCCACCACTAGCCACACACCACTAGCCACACACCCATCCA
Organism: Theodoxus fluviatilis; assembly: GCA_034096865.1. Classification (NCBI taxonomy): domain Eukaryota; kingdom Metazoa; phylum Mollusca; class Gastropoda; order Cycloneritida; family Neritidae; genus Theodoxus; species Theodoxus fluviatilis. The sequence goes on along the minus strand of JAWQFJ010004613.1, from coordinate 33,910 downwards.
CTAGCCACACACCCATCCACTAGCCACACACCCATCCACTAGCCACACACCACTAGCCACACACCCATCCACTAGCCACACACCCATCCACTAGCCACACACCCATCCACTAGCCACACACCCATCCACTAGCCACACACCCATCCACTAGCCACACACCCATCCACTAGCCACACACCCATCCACTAGCCACACACCCATCCACTAGCCACACACCCATCCACTAGCCACACCACCACACTCCACTAGCCACACACCCATCCACTAGCCACACACCCATCCAATAGCCACACACCCACCCACTAGCCACACACCCATCCACTAGCCACACACCCATCCACTAGCCACACACCCACCCACTAGCCACACACCCATCCACTAGCCACACACCCACCCACTAGCCACACACCCATCCACTAGCCACACACCCATCCACTAGCCACACACCCATCCACTAGCCACACACCCATCCAATAGCCACACACCCACCCACTAGCCACACACCCATCCACTAGCCACACACCCATCCACTAGCCACACACCCATCCACTAGCCACACACCCACCCACTAGCCACACACACATCCACTAGCCACACACCCACCAACTAGCCACACACCCATCCACTAGCCACACACCCATCCACTAGCCACACACCCATCCACTAGCCACACACCCATCCACTAGCCACCCATCCATCCACTAGCCACACACCCATCCACTAGCCACACACCCATCCAATAGCCACACACCCATCCACTAGCCACACACTCATCCACTAGCCACACACCCATCCACTAGCCACACACCCATCCACTAGCCACACACCCATCCGAAAGCCACACACCCATCCAATAGCCACACACCCATCCACTAGCCACACACTAGTGGCTAGTGGCTAGTGGGTGTGTGTGTGGCTAGTGGATGGGTGTGTGGCTATTGGATGGGTGTGTGGCTATTGGATGGGTGTGTGGATGGGTGTGTGGCTATTGGATGGGTGTGTGGCTAGTTGTATGTAGCAGAGAAAAATAAACTCAAAAAAGCCATACGTCAAGCAAAAGCCGGTTACTTTCATCAGAAAATCCAAGAACGATCCGGGAACCCCAGGGCCATGTCTCACTTGCTGTCAGGTCTTCTAGGGAAGACGAATGACTCCTATGTGCAATCAGGACAGTCACATAATGAAAAGGCGAATGAGTTTGGTCTTTTTTTCAAAGAAAAAATTGACACAATTAAGAAATCAATCCCAATGAGCTCATCTGGCACCACATCTCAGTCACGTCCACACCATCATTTCTTGACTGAGTTGAAACTTTTCTCACCAGACGAACTACGAAAAATCATAGTCAAAATGAAACCAACCACATGCGAACTCGACCCAATCCCCACCAAACTGCTTCTCACTTGCCTT
>JAWQFJ010004613.1:0-25000 GCA_034096865.1 Theodoxus fluviatilis | reverse complement strand
CCCAGAAGAAAAATATGCACATGTCACCAGGCCTGTCAAAGTCATTGAGATATTGCTCTAACCTAGGTTGCACTTGAATACCTTGTAAAAGGAATCTCTTGTAATGTAGTGTACCGACATTCATTGTAGCGATACATCAGTCTGCGCTTTATATCTTGTTTGAACTCGTTTTCTTCGTGGACCCCTGTTTCCAAATGTCAAGGATTTCATCATCAAACATTATATCTCTAATCTTCATTGTCCATTTACAGCAGACCCCAGGCTGGCCTCCACAGCAGACCCCAGGCTGGCCTCCACAGCAGTCCCCAGGCTGGCCTCCACAGCAGTCCCCAGGCTGGCCTCCACAGCAGTCCCCAGGCTGGCCTCCGCAGCAGTCCTCAGGCTGCTGGCCTCCACAGCAGTCCCCAGGCTGGCCTCCACAGCAGTTCCCAGGCTGGCCTCCCCAGCAGTCCCCAGGCTGGCCTCCACAGCAGTCCCCAGGCTGGCCTCCGCAGCAGTCCTCAGGCTGCTGGCCTCCACAGCAGTCCCCAGGCTGGCTTCCACAGCAGTCCCCAGGCTGGCCTCCACAGCAGTCCCCAGGCTGGCCTCCACAGCAGTCCCCAGGCTGGCTTACACAGCAGACCCCAGGCTGGCCTCCACAGCAGTCCCCAGGCTGGCCTCCACAGCAGTCCCCAGGCTGGCCTCCACAGCAGTCCCCAGGCTGGCCTCCACAGCAGTCCCCAGGCTGGCCTCCACAGCAGTCCCCAGGCTGGCCTGCACAGCAGTCCCCAGGCTGGCCTCCACAGCAGTCCCCAGGCTGGCCTCCACAGCAGTCCCCAGGCTGGCTTCCACAGCAGTCCCCAGGCTGGCCTCCACAGCAGTCCCCAGGCTGGCTTGCACAGCAGTCCCCAGGCTGGCCTACACAGCAGTCCCCAGGCTGCTGGCGTTAAAATGGTCGAAGTCGGCTACATTCGGGGACACTGAACCCGAGGTACTCTGCCCGGGGGGACACTGTACCCAAGGTACTCTGTCACCGGTGCAACTGCACCCCACTTTCAAATTTCGGCATTTGAACGAGAACGAGACTGGCAACAAGCAGCAGTTTCTATAACTTTCAAAATGGCGGTCGACGTTCCAATGGGACAAGATTTGTTGAACTATTTGAATACATTGCTGGCCTACAGGGAGGCATGCATGGTCCGTAAAGGACGCATGAAGGACAAGCAGGTTACAGTGCTGGTAGGGGAGAATGGGTTTCTCTAGGACACTTTCACTTTAATCGCCGATCGGCCCCAGCGGCAGCGCGGCTAACGTCTCATCACAGAGACTTTGTTTTGCGACGGCAGTGGAAATTGCCTCAGGGCGTGTGGGGGGCTTGGTGCCTGTGTGGAAGGTATGTGGTTGCATTAAGTTTGGACTCATTGTTGGAGTGCATTAACCCGCCATTGTATTTGCACAATCGTTTTGAGAATTTTGAACACAGCTAGGCCTACAATGTACTTTTGCTTGAATAAATCCTTTGATCGGCATTACAAGCAAGAAAAAGTTCAATAACTATGTTGCACTCCTCTCTGCAATATCTTGATGTACGGGGGTTCTCCTGGCTTGCGCTAGGAAGTCACAGTGACAGACTCTGGTGATCGTTTCCAATGAACTTTATTCACGCACTGACCTCTACAGTGGTGAAAATCAGCAACAGCAATTCGTATAGCGCTCACACAGCTTCACTCTGCTTACAGTACTGCAGAGGCTCGCTAGCACACAGCAGAAACTCGCTCCCCTGGGAGTCAAAGCTCTCACCTTTAACTCTGTCGTATCTGCTGCTCTCTCTCTCTCACTCGCTTTCGCTCCTTATATACCTTTACACAATTTCTAGAAACTACCAGCACATTATCGCATTTACTCCCACATTCCTAACTGCGACGCGACTGACTTACTGTGTCACAACAAGCTAATATTAGCCTAACTCGGTCGCGCGCGGGTCAAGGCCGTGACCTGACTGGTAAACACGCCTGCGACGGTGCCAGTAGGTTCGAGAAAACGTCACAACATAGCTCCTCCCCTAAAGACCGAAACGACCTCGTCGGTCTCACTACATATACAACTCCATCATTCAATTTACAAAACACTATAAACTAGCACCTCAAAAATACACAACTAACAACAACATTATCATCAACAACAACAACAAAATACCGGGAAAGAGTCAATCCGCAGTCCAGGTAGTTCAAAAATTACAAAATGAGTGGCATAGATGCAGAAACCTGACACATGGGCGAAAGCTTCCTTGCGGTAGCATCTGCCCAGTCCATGGGGTCAATGTCTGCAAGACCACTGTCCATACTGTCACTGAAAATAAAGAACTCCTCACAGGAAGCGAGAGGGGCGCGTCACACGTCGCCCTCGCCGCGTGTATGTCTGTACGTCCTCAGGGGTTGCTCCATCCTCGCTCTCGTCTTCCGAGGAAGGCCCTGGTACAGTGTCTCTCTCTGTGGGCTCGTCGTCGGTCGGGTCAGGGTGACGTCGTGGCGACTGCCACCAGTCCGGCGGTAGTTCTCCCTGGTACTTCCAGAGACGGGCACGGTTCACGTAACGTCCTCTCTGTGGCCGGGCAAGCTTGGTGGTGCATCCCTTCTCAGCCCGTGGGTTGGAGTACCACGGTGCTAGTGCCATCAGGAGAGATCTGGTGATAGGCCTTGCGGTCGTAACCAGTCTTCATTCCGTCCACGCTCCGCTGCAGGTGTGTCCTTGCGGACTTTCCCACTGCCTGCAGCATACCCTGGAGCGGTTCCACACCCTGGGGCACGTCACGGGGAATATCCACCAATGGCCTGGCGACCACTGCAGAACTGTCAGTCTTGCTAGAGCCACTACGGCGACTGTGGGGTCTTGTCTGTGAGGCACAGATGGCACAGCGCCGACACAAGTTGCGAACGGACTTGTGTCGACCAATCCAAAAGTACCGCTCACAGACGCGTCGGTACGTCTTCTGCCTTCCGAGGTGGCCAGCTGCTGGGTCATCGTGTACCTGTCTCAGCGCTTCCTCCTGCATGGCTCTCGGCAGAACAGGGAGAAGGCGGCAGGTTTCTCCCTTCTCGTCCATCCACTTTCTGTACAGCGCTCCATCCGTCAGCTGCAAGGCATCCCACTGGGTCCAGTATGCCTTGGTGACAGGGCTGGTAACGGCGACCTTCCTCCAGGGTGGGCGGACAGGCCTGTCCTCCATCCAGCGGATGATGGGCTGCAGGTCCGGGTCCTGTCTCTGTGCGACTGCCAGAGGCGTCTCTTGAGCGGCGATCCGCCTCAACGCACCCGAGGGCCGCAGTGAAGCATTCCCTTCACCCCCAAGACCCTTCAACTGCACGTGGTGCCCATCAATCAGCAGGAGGAACTGTCCCCAGTCTATAACACAGCAATGCTTCTGCAAAAAGTCTATCCCCAGGATGACGTCATCTTCTACATCGGCGATCACGAAGGGGTGAGAAATAACAAGCTCACCGGCCTTCACCTTCACTGTCACGACGCCGTGCACAGGGATAGGTCTGTTCATGACGTCAGTGAGCACCATTGCTGATTCCTCTCTTCTCTGGAAGGGGCACAGACCAGTCTTTATCACAGAAATGGTCGCTCCTGAGTCAATCAGTGCCTGATGACGGTTGCCGTCAATGTGCACCTCGATCGCCGCTCCTCCTCGGTCTACGCGCACGCTCTTGAGCCGGTGCAGGGTGGAGTTTTCCTGGGAGGTGGTGGCTTTCTCCTTCCTCTGTGGACAGCGGCGAGCAATGTGGCCTGTCTTATTGCAGTTGTAACACTTAATATGTCCCCGCTGTCCCTCCCGCCCAGAGGAAAGGTTTCTGATCTTTACCAAATACTCCTCCATCAGCTGAATTAACTTGGCAAGCAGGGCAAAACTGTCACTATCTGATTTCTCCTGGCTGTCAATGTCTCTGATTCTCTGAGGCTGGGTCGCTTGCTCACGCTGGAAGATTGCTTCGACGCGAAGAGCAGTGTTCACTGTCTCCCTCAGAGTGCTTGGGGCCAGTATCTGCACCTGACGTTTTACTTTGTCGTCGACGAGGGCATCTATAAACTTATCTCGAGCCAGGTCATCGATTCCTTCCCTGTTGCAGGCGGGGTAACTCCGCATCACCAGTCGCCCGATGTCAGCTGCCAGTTGAGGGAGAGACTCGCCCTCTTCGCGCTGTCTGGCGTAGAGCAGTGCCCGTGCCTGGTCCGAGTTCCAGATGACTTGAAATCTGTCACGGAGAGCCTGTGCGAGGGCATTGTAGTCGTTTCTGTCTTCGGGTGGCAAGGTTTCGAGGACTGTCAGCGCTTGTCCGGTCAGGCTGAGAATGAGAAAGTTGGCTTTCTCCTCCTCATTCCAGCCATTCATCTTTGCTATCACCTCGAACTGAATGTGGTACGCTTCCCACGATGCCTTGCCGTCATACAGTTGCGGCCGTATCACTGTCGCAATGTCCGCACTCGATGAATCCATCGCATCGACACACACAGTAGATCGAAAAACGCGTTTCTCACCGTCCATTTCTGTCGTTGAATGTCACTGCTTTGACTGTTCCCCGTCTGGGAACCAATGTTGCACTCCTCTCTGCAATATCTTGATGTACGGGGGTTCTCCTGGCTTGCGCTAGGAAGTCACAGTGACAGACTCTGGTGATCGTTTCCAATGAACTTTATTCACGCACTGACCTCTACAGTGGTGAAAATCAGCAACAGCAATTCGTATAGCGCTCACACAGCTTCACTCTGCTTACAGTACTGCAGAGGCTCGCTAGCACACAGCAGAAACTCGCTCCCCTGGGAGTCAAAGCTCTCACCTTTAACTCTGTCGTGTCTGCTGCTCTCTCTCTCTCACTCGCTTTCGCTCCTTATATACCTTTACACAATTTCTAGAACCTACCAGCACATTATCGCATTTACTCCTACATTCCTAACTGCGACGCGACTGACTTACTGTGTCACAACAAGCTAATATTAGCCTAACTCGGTCGCGCGCGGGTCAAGGCCGTGACCTGACTGGTAAACACGCCTGCGACGGTGCCAGTAGGTTCGAGAAAACGTCACAACAACTATTTTTTAAAAGGAAACTTCTTTCTTCACCAGTTTCAAGATTATAATATGCAACAAATGTTTGGACTAGTGATTTCAGAAAGAGAGAAAGAAAGAAAAAGTGTAACATTTATTGTCGCCGAGTGAAGAACATGTCGCGATATATCACAAGGTCATCGGTATGTCACGTGACTGTAAGGCCGAGATTTGAAACTGGGGTGCAGTTGCACCGGTGACAGAGTACCCCGGGTACAGTGTCCTCGAATGTATCCGACTTCGATCATTTTAGCAATAATTATTTGCATTGTTTGTACCCATCATCATTTTGTAGATCTTTTGGGGGAATATCTTGTCATCCATCCTCAGTATGAGAGAGAGAGAGAGAGAGAGAGAGAGAGAGAGAGAGAGAGAGAGAGAGAGAGAGAGAGAGGGAGATGATAGGAAAATGTAGGTCAAGAGATAATGAAGGAATGTCAACATTTGTCACGTCACGCTGACTTTAGGAATAATTTCTATCTGTCCCACAATTCCTTCTACAGATGGTATACGTCATGAATGAACTACACACGACTAACGTTAGAGATACAGTCGTATTGCAGAAGGGAATGATACAGCAAACCCACACAGAGAGAAATGAAGCAGGATAACTGATAACATTCCAAACGGAGACCTTCAAGTAGAATGACCTAGATAATTGACCTCAGCTCGACCTGGCACTGCTGGAGTTTTCTCCTGTGCTGCTGGGCCTGTCAGTGCAACCTTTTCTGGCCGGTGCTTCATGCGTCATCACAGCACTTTAGTGTGTTTCGTTACCAACACGTCACCAACAGCCACACCAGAAATAGCTTCTTGTGAAGGACAGCTGCACTGAGATGGATGGATGGATGGATGGATGGATGGATGGATGGATGGATGGATGGATGGATGGATGGATGGATGGGTGGATGGATGGATGGATGGGTGGATGGATGGATGGATGGGTGGATGGATGGATGGATGGATGTTTACGGCCTCTCAGTCTTTGTAGGTTATGTAAGGCCAGCACGAAAATCGCTAGAACAGTTTAGAGTAAACGCAAATCAAATCACCGTGTCCCTAGTTATTCGCCTCTTACGAATCTCGTAGGAAAACGCTGTGGGTCAATTCTTACCCCGAACCTACAGGGGAATTGCACTGAGATACGACACCACATCAGACGAAACCACATCAAATTACACCACACCACTCCAAACTACACCTTAACTCACTACATTTCACTACATTATACCACATGCACAATGTAACACTACACTACATTGCATCACACAACACTACATCATACTTCACACACGTAAATCAAGGCAGAAAAAGACCAACACACACTATACAACTCAAGGAAGACAAAGACCAACACACACTATACAACTCAAGGAAGACAAAGACCAACACACACTATACAAAGCAACTCAAGAAAGCCAATAACACAGGACATAAAGATGATAACATCCTGATAACACGTGGCCACAGGTATCTGGTGGCATCATTACCATGGCAACAGTGGAGCCAGTACGTCAACACTCATTGAACTCAACGGGCCTGTTCCTTTCCTTAATTAAGGAAAATAGCGCTCCAATTCAAACACAATCGATGTGCCTGTCAAGTATTCACTGACTGAGGGAAGGCGATTCGTTCATGACAAGCATGACACAATCGGAACTTGAACTGATCAAACTGCAGACCACCTGTAATCTTGCATGACAGGAGTTAAGTTCGCAACACAGTAAATGCAGAGGCCACGTCAGCAAAACACCTTCAAGACACAAAAGTGACGCGTCCCAGCTTACTTGCACCGCTGTGCAATATTCACTGACCGCCCACGGAGGCATTTGGACATCGAGTCAGAAACATCAGGCCTGACGCTATCGGTCTCACTAGAGGTTAAGGTGAAAGCATCTCACTAGAGGTTAAGGTAAAGGCACCTTACTAGAGGTTAAGGTAAAGGCACCTTACTAGAGGTTAAGGTAAAGGCACCTTACTAGAGGTTAAGGTAAAGGCACCTTACTAGAGGTTAAGGTAAAGGCACCTTACTAGAGGTTAAGGTAAAGGCATTTTACTAGAGGTCAAGGTAAAAGCATCTCACTAGAGGTTAAGGTAAAGGCACCTTACTAGAGGTTAAGGTAAAGGCATTTTACTAGAGGTCAAGGTAAAAGCATCTCACTAGAGGTTAAGGTAAAGAGAGGTTAAGGTAAAGGCATTTTACTAGAGGTCAAGGTACAAGCATCTCACTAGAGGTTAAGGTAAAGAGAGGTTAAGGTAAAGGCATTTTACTAGAGGTCAAGGTAAAAGCACCTTACTAGAGGTCAAGGTAAAAGCGCCTTACTAGAGGTCAAGGTAAAAGCACCTTACTAGAGGTCAAGGTAAAGGCACCTTACTAGAGGTCAAGGTAAAGGCACTTTACTAGAGTCAAGGTAAAAGCACCTTACTAGAGGTCAAGGTAAAGGCACTTTACTAGAGGTCAAGGTAAAAGCACCTTACTAGAGGTCAAGGTAAAGGCATTTTACTAGAGGTCAAGGTAAAGGCATTTTACTAGAGGTCAAGGAAAAGGCACCTTACTAGAGGTCAAGGAAAAGGCACCTTACTAGAGGTCAAGGTGAAAGCATCTCACTAGAGGTTAAGGTAAAGGCGCCTTACTAGAGGTTAAGGTAAAGGCGCCTTACTAGAGGTTAAGGTAAAGGCATCTCACTAGAGGTCAAGGAAAAGGCACCTTACTAGAGGTTAAGGTAAAGGCATCTCACTAGAGGTTAAGGTAAAGGCATCTCACTAGAGGTTAAGGTAAAGGCGCCTTACTAAAGGTCAAGGTGAAAGCATCTCACTAGTGGTCAAAGTAAAGGCTTCTCACAAGAGGTCCAGGTAAAAGCATCTCACTAGAGGTCAAGGTATAGGCGTCTTTATAGAGGTCCAGGTAAAAGCATCTCACTAGTGGTCAAAGTAAAGGCTTCTCACAAGAGGTCCAGGTAAAAGCATCTCACTAGAGATCAAGGTATAGGCGTCTTTATAAAGGTCAAGGTGAAAGCATCTCACTAGTGGTCAAAGTAAAGGCTTCTCACAAGAGGTCCAGGTAAAAGCATCTCACTAGAGGTCAAGGTATAGGCGTCTTTATAGAGGTCCAGGTAAAAGCATCTCACTAGAGGTCCAGGTAAAAGCATCTCACTAGAGGTCAAGGTGAAAGCATCTCACTGGAGGTCAAGGTGAAAGCATCTCACTAGAGGTCAAGGTATAGGCGTCTTTATAGAGGTCCAGGTAAAAGCATCTCACTAGAGGTCAAGGTGAAAGCATCTCACTAGAGGTCCAGGTGAAAGCATCTCACTAGAGGTCAAGGTGAAAGCATCTCACTGGAGGTCAAGGTGAAAGCATCTCACTAGAGGTCAAGGTATAGGCGTCTTTATAGAGGTCCAGGTAAAAGCATCTCACTAGAGGTCAAGGTGAAAGCATCTCACTAGAGGTCAAGGTAAAAGCATCTCACTAGAGGTCAAGGTGAAAGCATCTCACTAGAGGTCCAGGTGAAAGCATCTCACTAGAGGTCAAGGTGAAAGCATCTCACTGGAGGTCAAGGTGAAAGCATCTCACTAGAGGTCAAGGTATAGGCGTCTTTATAGAGGTCCAGGTAAAAGCATCTCACTAGAGGTCAAGGTGAAAGCATCTCACTGGAGGTCAAGGTGAAAGCATCTCACTAGAGGTCAAGGTATAGGCGTCTTTATAGAGGTCCAGGTGAAAGCATCTCACTAGAGGTCCAGGTAAAAGCATCTCACTAGAGGTCAAGGTGAAAGCATCTCACTAGAGGTCAAGGTATAGGCGTCTTTATAGAGGTCCAGGTAAAAGCATCTCACTAGAGGTCAAGGTGAAAGCATCTCACTGGAGGTCAAGGTGAAAGCATCTCACTAGAGGTCAAGGTATAGGCGTCTTTATAGAGGTCCAGGTGAAAGCATCTCACTAGAGGTCCAGGTAAAAGCATCTCACTAGAGGTCAAGGTGAAAGCATCTCACTAGAGGTCAAGGTATAGGCGTCTTTATAGAGGTCCAGGTGAAAGCATCTCACTGGAGGTCAAGGTGAAAGCATCTCACTAGAGGTCCAGGTAAAAGCATCTCACTAGAGGTCAAGGTATAGGCGTCTTTATAGAGGTCCAGGTAAAAGCATCTCACTAGAGGTCAAGGTGAAAGCATCTCACTGGAGGTCAAGGTGAAAGCATCTCACTAGAGGTCAAGGTATAGGCGTCTTTATAGAGGTCCAGGTGAAAGCATCTCACTAGAGGTCCAGGTAAAAGCATCTCACTAGAGGTCAAGGTGAAAGCATCTCACTGGAGGTCAAGGTGAAAGCATCTCACTAGAGGTCCAGGTAAAAGCATCTCACTAGAGGTCAAGGTGAAAGCATCTCACTAGAGGTCCAGGTGAAAGCATCTCACTAGAGGTCAAGGTGAAAGCATCTCACTAGAGGTCAAGGTGAAAGCATCTCACTAGAGGTCAAGGTATAGGCGTCTTTATAGAGGTCCAGGTGAAAGCATCTCACTAGAGGTCCAGGTAAAAGCATCTCACTAGAGGTCAAGGTGAAAGCATCTCACTGGAGGTCAAGGTGAAAGCATCTCACTGGAGGTCAAGGTGAAAGCATCTCACTAGAGGTCCAGGTAAAAGCATCTCACTAGAGGTCAAGGTGAAAGCATCTCACTAGAGGTCCAGGTAAAAGCATCTCACTAGAGGTCAAGGTGAAAGCATCTCACTAGAGGTCCAGGTAAAAGCATCTCACTAGAGGTCAAGGTGAAAGCATCTCACTAGAGGTCCAGGTAAAAGCATCTCACTAGAGGTCAAGGTGAAAGCATCTCACTAGAGGTCAAGGTGAAAGCATCTCACTAGAGGTCAAGGTGAAAGCATCTCACTAGAGGTCAAGGTATAGGCGTCTTTATAGAGGTCCAGGTAAAAGCATCTCACTAGAGGTCAAGGTGAAAGCATCTCACTAGAGGTCAAGGTATAGGCGTCTTTATAGAGGTCCAGGTAAAAGCATCTCACTAGAGGTCAAGGTGAAAGCATCTCACTAGAGGTCAAGGTATAGGCGTCTTTATAGAGGTCCAGGTAAAAGCATCTCACTAGAGGTCAAGGTAAAAGCATCTCACTAGAGGTCAAGGTGAAAGCATCTCACTAGAGGTCAAGGTGAAAGCATCTCACTAGAGGTCAAGGTGAAAGCATCTCACTAGAGGTCAAGGTGAAAGCATCTCACTAGAGGTCAAGGTGAAAGCATCTCACTAGAGGTCAAGGTGAAAGCATCTCACTAGAGGTCAAGGTGAAAGCATCTCACTAGAGGTCAAGGTGAAAGCATCTCACTAGAGGTCAAGGTGAAAGCATCTCACTAGAGGTCAAGGTGAAAGCATCTCACTAGAGCTCAGCATTAAAGGCACCTCACTGAAGCGGCTGGAAGAGCGGGAGACATCGTTGAGGCGAATTCAGGTCTAGAAATGCAATCTGCCCGTCACTTGCAAAACCGGCGGCGCCAGAGCCTATGTGATCCGGTTCTCGTAGACACCTGCCATGTGTCTGATGCGGCACCCTGCTGGGAAGTAAGAACGCCACTGAGCTATTGTAAGCAGCACACTGCTGGGAAGTAAGAACGGCATTGAGCTATTGTAAGCAGCACACTGCTGGGAAGTAAGAACGGCACTGAGCTATTGTAAGCAGCACACTGCTGGGAAGTAAGAACGCCACTGAGCTATTGTAAGCAGCACACTGCTGGGAAGTAAGAACGCCACTGAGCTATTGTAAGCAGCACACTGCTGGGAAGTAAGAACGGCATTGAGCTATTGTAAGCGGCACACTGCTGGGAAGTAAGAACGCCACTGAGCTATTGTAAGCAGCACACTGCTGGGAAGTAAGAACGGCATTGAGCTATTGTAAGCAGCACACTGCTGGGAAGTAAGAACGGCATTGAGCTATTGTAAGCAGCACACTGCTGGGAAGTAAGAACGCCACTGAGCTATTGTAAGCAGCACACTGCTGGGAAGTAAGAACGCCACTGAGCTATTGCAAGCAGCACACTGCTGGGAAGTAAGAACGGCATTGAGCTATTGTAAGCGGCACCCTGCTGGGAAGTAAGAACGCCACTGAGCTATTGTAAGCAGCACACTGCTGGGAAGTAAGAACGGCATTGAGCTATTGTAAGCAGCACACTGCTGGGAAGTAAGAACGCCATTGAGCTATTGTAAGTAGCACACTGCTGGGAGGTAAGAACGCCACTGAGCTATCGTAAGCAGCACCCTGCTGGGAAGTAAGAACGCCATTGAGCTATTGTAAGCAGCACACTGCTGGGAAGTAAGAACGCCACTGAGCTATTGTAAGCAGCACACTGCTGGGAAGTAAGAACGCCACTGAGCTATTGTAAGCAGCACACTGCTGGGAAGTAAGAACGCCATTGAGCTATTGTAAGCAGCACACTGCTGGGAAGTAAGAACGCCACTGAGCTATTGTAAGCAGCACACTGCTGGGAAGTAAGAACGGCATTGAGCTATTGTAAGTAGCACACTGCTGGGAAGTAAGAACGGCATTGAGCTATTGTAAGTAGCACACTGCTGGGAAGTAAGAACGCCATTGAGCTATTGTAAGCAGCACACTGCTGGGAAGTAAGAACGCCATTGAGCTATTGTAAGCAGCACACTGCTGGGAAGTAAGAACGGCATTGAGCTATTGTAAGCAGCACACTGCTGGGAAGTAAGAACGGCATTGAGCTATTGTAAGCGGCACACTACTGGGAAGTAAGAACGCCACTGAGCTATTGTAAGTAGCACACTGCTGGGAAGTAAGAACGCCACTGAGCTATTGTAAGCAGCACACTGCTGGGAAGTAAGAACGGCATTGAGCTATTGTAAGTAGCACACTGCTGGGAAGTAAGAACGGCATTGAGCTATTGTAAGTAGCACACTGCTGGGAAGTAAGAACGCCACTGAGCTATTGTAAGCAGCACACTGCTGGGAAGTAAGAACGCCACTGAGCTATTGTAAGCAGCACACTGCTGGGAAGTAAGAACGCCATTGAGCTATCGTAAGCAGCATTCTGCTAGAAAGTAAGAACGCCATTGAGCTATTGTAAGCAGCACACTGCTGGGAAGTAAGAACGCCATTGAGCTATTGTAAGCAGCACACTGCTGGGAAGTAAGAACGGCATTGAGCTATTGTAAGCAGCACACTGCTGGGAAGTAAGAACGGCATTGAGCTATTGTAAGCGGCACACTACTGGGAAGTAAGAACGCCACTGAGCTATTGTAAGTAGCACACTGCTGGGAAGTAAGAACGCCACTGAGCTATTGTAAGCAGCACACTGCTGGGAAGTAAGAACGGCATTGAGCTATTGTAAGTAGCACACTGCTGGGAAGTAAGAACGGCATTGAGCTATTGTAAGTAGCACACTGCTGGGAAGTAAGAACGCCACTGAGCTATTGTAAGCAGCACACTGCTGGGAAGTAAGAACGCCACTGAGCTATTGTAAGCAGCACACTGCTGGGAAGTAAGAACGCCATTGAGCTATCGTAAGCAGCATTCTGCTAGAAAGTAAGATCGCCATTGAGCTATTGTAAGCAGCACACTGCTGGGAAGTAAGAACGGCATTGAGCTATTGTAAGCAGCACACTGCTGGGAAGTAAGAGCATCATTGAGATATTGTAAGCAGCACACTGCTGGGAGGTAAGAACGGCATTGAGCTATTGTAAGCAGCACGGGTAACAAGGGCTGATAAATGAAGATAAACGACGGGAAATATGTTTAATTTATCACGTTTCATCCGCGTCCATCTATATCAGTGTCTTGAGTGGACAAAGATGACGTCATCTCCTGCTGTTTTCCGCTTTCCCCCAAAACCAGCACCAAACGACATTTTCATCCGCACCTGGCGTTTGGAACCCCGCGATCAACTGTGGTAGCGACAGGAGCATCGGCACTGCATCGGCACTGCATCGGCACTGCAGCAGCACTCCCTTGCAAGGTCAGCCTTCACCCGACACCCAATGGTATCAGCATGCTGAGGACTCCATTACTCAAGAAGCAAGACCAGAAAGTGTTACGACGCGAAAAGGGGCAAAGGCGTGTGTGCGTGCGCGCTTGTCCGTCCCCCCCCCCCCCCCCCCCCCCCCCCCCTCTCTCTCTCTCTCTCAAAGAAAATATTAAAAAGCTGTAATTGCGACAGTATGCAACAAAAGCCCGTTGACAATGCCTATCCAAGGTCATAAAGCGTTGGAACTAAATCTCTCATGGCTGTAAAAAAAATTGACAATCAGTCCTTTCAAGATCGGTGTGACAGACTCGATAAACCCGAAACTGCTTTTGGTTGGTCGTTTCCACGTTGACCTCTAAAGAGCGCAAAGCCCACACCCCAACCCCACGGGCCAATCGCCCAGGGACGGAGAGAGGACACCGACACGCAGGCACTCAATGACGACACACAGGCACATAATGACGACACGCAGGCACACAAAGACGACACACAGGCACACAATGACGACACACAGGCACATAATGACGACACACAGGCACATAATGACGACACACAGGCACATAATGACACACAGGCACATAATGACGACACACAGGCACACAATGACACACATGCACATAATGACGACACACAGGCACACAATGACGACACACAGGCACACAATGACGACTCACAGGCACACAACGACGACACACAGGCACATAATGACGACACACAGGCACACAATGACGACACACAGGCACACAATGACGACAAACAGGCACACAATGACGACACACATGCACACAATGACGACACACAGGCACATAATGACGACACACAGTCACACAATGACGACACACAGGCACACAATGACGACACACAGTTACACAATGACGACATACAGGCACACAATGACGACACACAGGCACACAAAGACGACACACAGGCACACAATGACGACACACAGGCACACAATGACGACATACAGGCACACAATGACGATACACAGGCACATAATGACGACACACAGGCACACAATGACAACACACAGGCACATAATGACGACACACAGGCACACAATGACAACACACAGGCACACAATGACAACACACAGGCACACAATGACAACACACAGGCACATAATGACGACACACAGGCACACAATGACAACACACAGGCACACAATGACAACACACAGGCACACAATGACAACACACAGGCACACAATGACAACACACAGGCACACAATGACGACAACGGCACACAATGAGACTACCGTCAAGAACCAGAGAGAGCCTCCACTTCCCACACATGGAACTCCGAGTTCAGAGACTGACAGGACAATTTTTTTAAGGGTTTGTTTGCATGCAAGCAGATATGAAAATTATATTCTGCAATATTTGTTCATACCTTCTGACTGTAGTTTAGTCAAGACCCCTTATCCACCTCAATCCCTCTCCTCCTACAACTGCACCCTCATTCCCAACCTATTGCTTGGTCTGAACACACTTGCTCCCGGCCCCTCACACACCTCCTTTCCTTCCACCGCTGCTATGGGTTTTCCTTATTTATATATATATATATATATATATATATATATATATATATATATATATATATATATATATATATATATAAATTAACCGCACATAGCCTATATAGTTTGATAAACTATAAAACTGTTCCCATTCCATCCATCCATCCATCCATCCATCCTTGTGTGCAACCATCATCCGTCCAACAACCATCCGTCCATAAATCCATCCATCCACATATCTTTCCATCCAACTATAGAACCATCCATCAATCTATTCATCCATCCACGTATCCTTCCATCCAAATATCCAACCATCCATCAATCCATTCTATATCCTTCCATCCAACTATCCAACCATTGATCAATCTATCCATCCATCAATCTATCCATCCATCAATCCATCCACATATCCTTCCATCCAACTATCCAACCATCCATCAATCCATTCATCCATCCACATATCCTTCCATCCAACTATCCAACCATCCATCAATCTATCCATCCAACAATCTATCCTTCCATCCATCCACATATCCTTCCATCCAACTATAGAACCATCCATCAATCTATTCATCCATCCACGTATCCTTCCATCCAACTATCCAACCATCCATCAATCCACCCATCCACGTATCCTTCCATCAAACTATCTAACCATCCATCAATCCATCCATCCATCCACATATCCTTCCATCCAACTATCCAACCATCCATCAATCTATCCATCCATCCATATATCCTTTCATGTAACTATCCAACCAACCATCAATCTACCCATCCATCCATATATCATTTCATGCAACTATCCAACCATCCATCAATCTATCCATCCATCCACATATCCTTCCATCCAACTATCAACCATCAATCAATCTATCCATCCATCCACATATCCTTCTATTTAACCAACCAACCATCCATCAATCTATCCATCCATCCACATATCCTTCCATCCAACTATCCAACCATCCATCAATCTATCCATCCATCCATATATCCTTTCATGCAACTATCCAACCAACCATCAATCTACACATCCATCCATATATCATTTCATGCAACTATCCAACCATCCATCAATCTATCCATCCATCCACATATCCTTCCATCCAACTATCCAACCATCCATCAATCTATCCATCCATCCACATATCCTTCTATTTAACTATCCAACCATCCATCAATCTATCCATCCATCCACATATCCTTCCATCCAACTATCCAACCATCCATCAATCTATCCATCCATCAATCTATCCATCCAATTCTTAGTGCGCAGACTCCAATATCGTCATTTCTGTTTATGGGCAAGGCGGCGCTCACCAGACCCCCGTCAAAACACGCGTCTAGTTTTACACCACGTTCTCAAAACACGTATCCAGTTTTACACCACGTTCTCAAAACACGCGTCCAGTTTTACACCACGTTCTCAAAACACGCGTCCAGTTTTACACCACGTTCTCAAAACACGCGTCCAGTTTTATACCACGTTCTCAAAACACGCGTGCAGTTTTACACCACGTTCTCAAAACACGCGTCCAGTTTTACACCACGTTCTCAAAACACGCGTCCAGTTTTATACCACGTTCTCAAAACACGCGTGCAGTTTTACACCACGTTCTCAAAACACGTGTCCAGTTTTACACCACGTTCTCAAAACACGCGTCTAGTTTTACACCACGTTCTCAAAACACGCGTCCAGTTTTACACCACGTTCTCAAAACACGCGTCCAGTTTTATACCACGTTCTCAAAACACGCGTGCAGTTTTACACCACGTTCTCAAAACACGTGTCCAGTTTTACACCACGTTCTCAAGACACGCGTCCAGTTTTACACCACGTTCTCAACACACTCGACCAGTTTTACACCGCGTTCCCAAAACACGTGTCCAGTTTTACACCGTGTTCCAAAATCCCGTGTCCAGTTTACAACGCATTCTCAAAACACGTGTCGAGTTTTACACCACGTTCTCAAAACACGCGTCCAGTTTTACACCGTTTTCAAAAACACATGACCAGTTTTACAACGCATTCTCAAAACACGCGTCCAGTTTTACAGTGCTTTCTCAAAACACATGCCAAGAGATTCGTCTTCCTCCTTCGACGCTTCAAACCCGAGAAAACAGGACATAAATAGACGCTGATCTCCCTCGAGCCAGGCGATCGATCCATGAAAATCGATTGTTGGGTCTCAAGTCAAAACTCGCTTCACGTCGATGTCCGGATGCAATTTTATGCAGTGCAGCCACTACAACCTGTCTGCAGTGGACGTGGTGCACTTTGACCCACAGCCTCCGGCACGGATAGCGTGGATTTGAAGTGAGAAAACACTGACTCAACCTTCCAAGGAAACACGATTTGACCATCTACGTGTACACCGCACTGACTCAGCCTTCCAAGCTAGGAAACTAGATTTGACCATCTACGTGTACACCACATTGACTCAACCTTCCAAGGAAACACGATTTGACCATCTACGTGTACACCACATTCACTCAATCTTCCAAAGGTAACAGTTTCAAACATCTATATGTACACAACAGCCTTCCAAACACGAAACCACACTGAATATGCAGGCACGCGTATCCTAAAACTCGCTGTCCAAAACAATAGCGTCCGTGGACTCTACGACACAAGTAAGACACGGAAAGTCTCTCTGCGTGTCTCTTCAAACCCTCAAGTAAGCCGACTGATCCTTCCCCAGACGGCCAGAAGAGCACTTTGACTTACACTGCTTACACCACAGTTCAAAATCGCATACTGGGCCAGCACTTTAGAAACACCGGCGAAATCCACACACACAGTGTTGAGACTGTCTTCCTTACCAGGAAACTACACTCATCGTCGCCAGTCGCCACATAAGCTTGGATTCTGTGACGCGTTTCTTCCCTGCAGCCTCCAGCACGGTCCCACCAGGCAAATGAAAAGTTTCGTAACTCGGAAAATCACATTTAATTAAATGGAAGCAAGATAATGCGTGCGTGTGATCGGCGTCAAAGAGAGCAACGTGGCATGAGCACCACACAGAACGCTTCCACAGTATCAAGTTTATGTGTTGCAAATATCACTTGTGTGTCTGCACGTTCTTCGTCGCATATGAGATCGACCACTGCTGGTCGACGCCTCCGCCCGCAAAACCCTCCTGTCGCTCCACACCTCCAGCAACAGCTGGTCTCTCCACGCTTCCACTAGAGCGGCTCAACACGGACAGGCGTGCTAGATGCTGGGTCAGATCCTCTCGCGCTAGTGAGGACCTCCATGTCCGCCGCTTCCCCTGACTGAGAAAACGTCCGTCTCTCAAAAGCCGTAAGTTCCACTAGTGCCGGTGTCCCGGTGTCACAGGATATTTCGGAACCGGACAAATCGGAACCATTCCGATTTATCCTGGCCCTGGTGAAAGGATATTTCGGAACCATTCCGATTTATCCTGGCCCTGGTGGCAGGATTTTTCGGAACCACCAGGATATTTCGGAACCGTCTAGAAGGTCATTAGCCCACAACTCACTGTACTCCAGCGCGTGAGTTTTCCCACGCCTTTGGCAAACAAGTGTTCTGTTCCGGAAGAATGTGAAGGGAATATGTAGACTATGGGTAGCTAAAGAATTGTGTATGTCAGGACCGTACAACTGCTGATGGGATCACAGTCATCAGATCCTTGAGTTCTTTTTCAGGAACGATAGATTGGATTCCTTAGGTTTTTCTTTATACACACAAGCAATCATTCAAAGACATTCATCCACTTCTTATAAGATATCACACAATTGGAGATTAACTAAACAGATATTTATTAATTTTAGACCACAAAAATCAGGGTATTATCACACACAAAAAAATAAAGTGATTTTCCCACAGTATTTGATTCCTAACTATTCAATTTCCCGAATCTCCCCCACCCAAGAGTTCCCACAATCTTCCCCAAAAGTCAGCTGACCGCCCAGGATCTCCACTTGACGAAGAGGCGGGTCCCAACCAATCACCAGTCTCTCAGTTGGCGAAGGGACCGCTTCCCCCGAAGAAATCTTCCGTTCTCCGGATTGTCCCTCCACGTCAAGTCCATCACAAGTCGGGATGGCAAAACAACAGGATAACAGTGAAGTCCACCTGTGTATATTCCGTCCAACTACTTCGCACTTCTTAATTATATTTGTTTATAAATATAATACACTCAGATTCCAATCTTGGAATACTGTAGCGTCCCCATTGGGAAGAGAATCATCCCTTCACCAATCTCAGGTAAGAGTGACAGTTTTCGGGAGACTCCCTCGTTCTCAAACGGTCAGAGCAGGGACCAGGAGGATTCTGGGTATGACGAGGAGTTCCTGCTCCATCGTCATATTCTATGAAACTTTTTTTTATATAAAAAAGGCTAAAGGACAATTTTGATAGTTATGACTTCAAGTACCGGTGGTCCAGTGGCAACGCCACCGGTCCACCAACACAGAGGACCCCGGCTCGAAACCCGGTCACGATCAGATTTTTCTTTTTTCTGTACATGTATTTATTAATATTCATTCACACTGTCAACCTGTGGCTTGACAATACCCCCAAGGTTAGTTCGAATTTCCTTGGTAATTCGCAACTCATGTCATCTCTGAAAACCCCCCCTCCCCCTATGGCAGTATGCTAAAAATTTCTTTCAAAGATTAAGACTACTGAGGAAGTCTGCTCCACGGTTTTCCATCCCTGGAATAGCTCGAATGTTGATGTTGTAGTGTTGTAGTGCCCACGCCATAGACACTGCTGTAGACACCTGATTGGTGGTAGTTTCCTCCACCATATCCTCCTCCATAGCCTCCACCTTGTCTCCCCCATTCTTCACGGCCTCCTCCAAACCTTCTGCCACCAACCATGGCTCTGCCCGTTCTGGGGCCACGACCGCCGCGCATGCTGCCTTTCTGATTCATCTCAGACCTGGATAGGGCCTTCTTCACCTCAACCTTTCGACCATTTACATAGTGTCTCTTGATCAAGACTGCCTTGTCTACAGCATCGTAGTCTTTGAAAGTCACGAAGCAGAAACCTCGGACCTTGTTTGTGCCTTTCTCCTTGATCATCTCCACAGACTCCAGGGTTCCGAACTGGGAGAACACGGATCTAATCTGGTCTTCGGTTGTGTCTTTCTTGATGCCACCTACGAAGATCTTCTTCATCTCCTTCCTCTTCTTTCGTCTTCTTCTTCTTTTTCCTCTTCCTCCGTCCTCTTCTTCTTGGGGTTTCCTAAGTCGGTCAGGCTTGACATCGAGTTCGTTTATGCCTCGGACGGGAACAAGTTCATGTGGCTGAGTCTCCCTTTTGGCTTGTGCCCTCGTAACTGCCAACAACTGCTTCTTGGGGTAGACAGGTACATTCTCCAGGAGACTGCCATCAGCAAGCCTCAGGTTTTCACCGATCAAAACGTCAACCCCCAAATCGTTGATGACAAAACACTGAACCAATCCCTTCACAAAAGGTGATTCCAACTCCACTACAGCTCGTGGGTATTCACCTTGCACCTTCAGGTCCGCCAAACAAATTTCTCCGTAGTTCCCAGGTAGTTTTCCTTGTTGACGTGCTCAGGTCGGATACACAAATCGTCAGCTCCAGTATCTCGCATGGCATCCACCACTTTTCCATCAACCCGCACTCGAAGATCCCGTCTCCAGTTAATCTTCTCGCATTGGTCGCACAAGGGTTCCAGATGTGCCCACAATGGGTCTCGTCCAATTGGTTTCTCAGAGTTTTTAGCGGAGTTCCTGTTGTTCCCAGCGGATGTATTTTCAAGTTGAATCGCATTCACTGCTGTACAGGTCCAAATGGCATGCCCCGATTTTTCGCATTTGAAGCACTTGTTCGCTTTTCTCAACTCTGTTTTCTTCTCAGGCCTCAATTTCTTCAGATGCTCTGATATCTTCTTTGCTCTGTCTCCGGTTGATGCTTTCTTGAAGTTTCTGCTGACCCGTTCTACTTCTGCAGAATGCGGTGATGAAATTTCAGAGATACCAGTGGTTCGCTCTGTTTGGGGAACTCTCCTTAGTTGAAATATCCCAACAGCATTTGAACCTCGTGCTTTGCGGTCAAGCTCTACCTCTTTCTTTGCTTCGAGGTGTAGGAATGCATATTCTGCTGCTTCCTTAGCTGTTGCTGGCTTCTTCTCTTTGACATGAATAGCCAATTCTCCTGATAAGGTACTCATGAATTGCTCCAACAAGAACACCTCAATCACCTCTTCTGGGTCATCCTTGTCTACGCCCAGCATCTCGAACCAGCGATCAAACATCAGCCTCTGTTTTCGGCCGAACTGTTTGAAATTCTCATCTTGGCTTTTGTTTATGGTTCTGAACTGCCTTCGGTAGTGTTCAGGAGTGAGTCGGTATTCCTCCAAAATCGCCTGTTTCATTTGACCATAGGTAGGATCAGAATTTCCTTTTAGCAGCTCATGGTACGCTTTCAAGGCTTTCCCTGACAGCAGAGGAACAAGACGAGAAACCTTCTTGAAGTCATCCCATTTCCTTGGTGTACAGATGTTCTCATAATGGAGCAAAAAGGAATCAATGTCTTCATTGTCTCTCAGACATGGTAATGTGAGCTTGTAGTCATCTCTTTCTCTGCTTCCCTCAGCATCACCACGAGACCACATGGAGTCAAGATGATTTTGCTGCTGCTCCATTTGGTTTTGCAACAACTTCAGCTGATCTCTCTGCAATGCCAACTCTTCTTTGCGACACCGCAACTCCTCTTGGCGATATCGTTCCTCCTTATCCGCCCGTAGTTTTGTATCATGAGCCACTCTAGCCGAATCAGTCCTTTCGATGATAAACTGGGTTAACGCCGAATCCCTCAACTGTAACCTCCTACCCATCTCCGCATACTTCTCCATAGCAGCATCCTCGTCAAACTCCGGTAGAGTCGGATTTATGACCATCCGACTATCACCCTGTGGAGAGACTTCTGCAAAGAGATAATTAAGGCTTTCCATCCTCTGTTCCTCTCGTTGTGGCTGTGGTAACCCAGTTTCGGCCAGTCTCTGAGCTATATTGTCTCTGGAAAATCGCGCTGCCATGCGAGGTGTACTTGTCAAGTTGACACCCGCGGATGTCTGAGATGTTATTTCAGGCCCAATAGTGCTTTTATCAGAGCGTTGCATTACCTTCCCAGAGCGCAGCTCCAATCCCCCCTGAGGAGCAGCCATCCTTGTCTAATACATGCACTTTCATATATATATAAAAAACTGAATTCCTACATTGTAAATCTATTTCCTGCCCAAATTCACTCACACCTCACCCACCCTTCGACAAGGACAAAACACACCTTAGCAAATCCAATCTATCCCACCGCTGCCACCATTTTGTCAGGACCGTACAACTGCTGATGGGATCACAGTCATCAGATCCTTGAGTTCTTTTTCAGGAACGATAGATTGGATTCCTTAGGTTTTTCTTTATACACACAAGCAATCATTCAAAGACATTCATCCACTTCTTATAAGATATCACACAATTGGAGATTAACTAAACAGATATTTATTAATTTTAGACCACAAAAATCAGGGTATTATCACACACAAAAAAATAAAGTGATTTTCCCACAGTATTTGATTCCTAACTATTCAATTTCCCGAATCTCCCCCACCCAAGAGTTCCCACAATTTTCCCCAAAAGTCAGCTGACCGCCCAGGATCTCCACTTGACGAAGAGGCGGGTCCCAACCAATCACCAGTCTCTCAGTTGGCGAAGGGACCGCTTCCCCCGAAGAAATCTTCCGTTCTCCGGATTGTCCCTCCACGTCAAGTCCATCACAAGTCGGGATGGCGAAGCAACAGGATAACAGTGAAGTCCACCACGAGTCGGGATGGCGAGACAGGTGCTAAAGAAAAATATTTAATTGGATCCCCATAATATATGTCCCAATTTACATTAAATGATAATTCCACAAAACCAAGACAAACCTAGCTTCATAAAAATAATTGTATAAGTTTTCAGTTGAATGACTGGGTCAAATAGTGACGTGATGACGTTCTTAAAAAGGAAAATTATCAATTTGACGTCACGCACTTTCCAAAATTCATTTTCTTCAACTCTTACAAACAATTATCCTAAATAATGATTAACTCAACAACAAGAATTTACTAGCAATAAACTGAGACTATCCCTTTCTAATGTGGCTATCCAAAAGAGAGAAGAACACTCACCAGTCCACCTGTGTATATTCCGTCCAACTACTTCGCACTTCTTAATTATATTTGTTTATAAATATAATACACTCAGATTCCAATCTTGGAATACTGTAGCGTCCCCATTGGGAAGAGAATCATCCCTTCACCAATCTCAGGTAAGAGTGACAGTTTTCGGGAGACTCCCTCGTTCTCAAACGGTCAGAGCAGGGACCAGGAGGATTCTGGGTATGACGAGGAGTTCCTGCTCCATCGTCATATTCTATGAAACTTTTTTTTATATAAAAAAGGCTAAAGGACAATTTTGATAGTTATGACTTCAAGTACCGGTGGTCCAGTGGCAACGCCACCGGTCCACCAACACAGAGGACCCCGGCTCGAAACCCGGTCACGATCAGATTTTTCTTTTTTCTGTACATGTATTTATTAATATTCATTCACACTGTCAACCTGTGGCTTGACAGTGTAGAATTGCTTGTGTTTGTGCTTGCATTTTCCTTCCCTCACACACACACACACACACACACGCACGCACGCACGCACGCAGGCACGCATGCACACGCTCAGACACACACTCAGACACACGCACACGCACGCACTTACACACACACACACCCGCGCGCACACACACACGTATACACACGCACGCACGCACACGCATACACACACGCGCGCTCACACACGCACGCACACATACATACGCACGCACACACACAGACACCTCCCCCCATACCCACCCACCGACACACACACGCGCGCGCGTGCGCACGCACACACATACACACACACGCACACTCACACGCACATGCACAAGCACACACACATACATACATGCACACACACACACATAAACACACACACATTGTTTTTAGTTTACGACTTTTTCTAAACATATTGTGAAGAGTTTCTCACACTTTGCTTAGGTTGTGCAATAAATCTCTTCTCACCTACCTGTTTATGTCCTTGTTTATGAATTACAAATTCACGCACAGAAGGCCCACATGGCTTCACTAATATTCTGTATGCATCATTCCGCGCGCACACACACACGTATACACACGCACGCACGCACACGCATACACACACGCGCGCTCACACACGCACGCACACATACATACGCACGCACACACACACTGACACCTCCCCCCATACCCACCCACCGACACACACACACGCGCGCGTGCGCGCGCACACACATACACACACACACACACTCACACGCACATGCACACGCACACACACGTACATACATACACACACACACGCACACATACACACACTTTTTTTTAAGTTTACGACTTTTTCTAAACAGATTGTGAAGAGTTTCTCACACTTTGCTGAGGTTGTGCAAGAAATCTCTTCTCAACTAATGAAAAGCTTCTCAAAATTCCAAAACGTAGTGCAAAATCTTTTGGTGAGCGTAGTTTTAGTCTGGAACTCGCTGGTGACTGGCCTGCGTGACGCACCCACTTTACCTATTTTTAAGTCGCAACTGAAGACTCACATGTTTCGACTGACTTTTGCTTGATTGTAGGTTTTTTCTCATGATCATGTATGTTGTTGTATCCATTCTCAGGTCAGTAAGTTGTATTATGTGTTGTATTATGTTGGTAAGCGTGCTGATGAATGTCTGCGTGTGAATGTGGTTATGTCAGCGCATTGAGTTGTACAGAAGTGCGCTATACAAATGCTATTCATTATTATTATTATTATTATTATTATTATTATTATTATTATTATTATTATTATTATTATTATTATTATTATTATTATTATTATTATTATTATTATTAAACTCATGAAAGCCAGCCTACTTTGAATGAATTAGCCCATTAGAGAGAGAGAGAGAGAGAGAGAGAGAGAGAGAGAGAGAGAGAGGAGGGGGGGGGAGTGATTTGATCTCGGCCTAAAACCAAGCTTGGCCTTAATGGACATACATCAGGTTAAAACATTCAGATATTCATATGTACAGGAATGTTAAAATAGATATTATATTACGGCCATCGAAATGGCATGAATAGCATATTCATACATCGTCGCAGGTATGACCTTATGGTAGCTCACCGCCTCGGTATCAGAAACACTTCTATACCAGTTGGTGGAGAGAGAGAGAGAGAGAGGGAGAGAGAGAAAGAGAGAGAGAGAGAGTTAATATGTATAACCGTATACACAAATGTGACAAGGTGACTTAGAATCCAGAAGGAGTTTAACAACAGGTTCTGTAAAAAAAAAATTGTATTATTACTCGTACTTAATAAAAACCGCTGGCGCTGAACCTCCAG
>JAWQFJ010004611.1:95000-96791 GCA_034096865.1 Theodoxus fluviatilis | reverse complement strand
TGCGTACGTGCATGCGTTTGTGTAGCATAACATACAAATATTACATAATAGACTTCCCAAGATGAGATTGGCTGAGAGAACCACGCGTTCACTCCGTGACAAGTAAAGATCTTCTCGTTGACGTGTCTAAAGAGTTCTGGGTATTTTCATTGCAACTAATTACAGTTGATCAGAAGAGACATGAACAAAACTCTCCTGCTAAGACAATGAAGAAAACCCGTATGTCACCTACCAAAGTAGCTGGCCGTTAGTTGATATGGGAACAACATATATGGCTACGAAACTTGACCACTACGAAACTTGACCACTACGAAACTTGACCACTACGAAACTTGACCACTACGAAACTTGACCACTACGAAACTTGACCACTACGAAACTTTACCACTACGAAGCTTTACCACTACGAAACTTTACCACTACGAAACTTTACCACTACGAAACTTTACCACTACGAAACTTTACCACTACGAAACTTTACCACTACGAAACGTTACCACTACGAAACTTTACCACTACGAAACTTTACCACTACGAAACTTTACCACTACGAAACTTTACCACTACGAAACTTTACCACTACGAAACTTTACCACTACAAAACTTTACCACTACGAGACTTTACCACTACGAAACTTTACCACTACGAAACGTTACCACTACGAAACTTTACCACTACGAAACTTTACCACTACGAAACTTTACCACTACGAAACTTTACCACTACAAAACTTTACCACTACGAAACTTTACCACTACGAAACTTTACCACTACGAAACATTGCCACTACGAAACTTTACCACTACGAAACTTTACCACTACGAAACTTTACCACTACGAAACTTTACCACTACAAAACGTTACCACTACGAAACTTTACCACTACGAAACTTTCCCTGCGTTCCGTTGACTCTGCTTCATCTCTGCTACGGTGTAGCAGGGTCACGAGTTTCGATTGGTCGGTTTCTTTAATTAATTTTAAAGAACGTTACCATTAAAAGTAGAGGGTTTTGGAGGCCCTCTTTGAATACATGGATCCCCTAAATAATTTCACATTCATTTATATCCCTCTTCATCGAATAGACAGCTTAATAAAAGCATTAGGGTTGAAAATCCATTAATAACAAAAGGGAGGTAACCATCACTAGTCAGAGAGGAAGGTCAAGGGAATCCAAACATGTGTGTCGTCTGCTAAATCGTTACACTCATGGGTATAAATGCCGACGTTTACTACAAATATCAAACCAAGACATACAATCCACTCTGCCACGGTGATGAGAGCACGAAAACATTTATTTCTTCGAAATGTGACAGCAATCGGCACGTTTGCCACTTCCATGGTGTGTAAACTCCATGGTTCGAAGCATGTTTACCGTGCAAGTCCGTGGACATTCTGTAAACCCGAGTCAGTAGTATTGACTCTGGCACAGTTCGCAATGAATGCGTAATAGGCTTGACCCTTGGCATTACAGCCTTGCGCCCAAAAAAGTTCGTTCTGATACTATTTTTCTCTCCACTTTTTACAGAAATCATTCAGATGTAAAAACTTGGTTCCATTTCAACATAAACATTTTATTGTATCGAATAAACGCTTGTTTGTTGTCTCAACAAGAGTAAGTTAAGAGTTTTGTGCGAAATAGTCTTAGAACTACTTTAACGGCGTATGTCAGGGAGCACATCGGCTATCCCACAAGCCTCTCGTGTGACCTCCGCTTGCATAAATTGGCCAAAAACCTTCCATCACGTGATGTGAACTGTGCTAGAGATACTTTTGCCGGTAGGCGAAATCT
>JAWQFJ010004611.1:55000-90000 GCA_034096865.1 Theodoxus fluviatilis | reverse complement strand
CATTTTACAATTCGCAATGCAGGTCGATGCACATCTACACAGCGAAGAATGTGTCAATCATCACGGCTCGCTCCACTGCTAATTATTTTGCGTGTTCCTCACAGAAAACGCTGTATTGATACTAAAACCCCATCCAAAGAAAATGTAAGCCATGAACAGCATTAATTTATCAAAGCTGTATGTTGAATGCATCAATAGGTTGTGAAAGTTCTGCATTTTACAATTCGCAATGCAGGTCGATGCACATCTACACAGCGAAGAATGTGTCGATCACCACGGCTCGCTCCACTGCTAATTATTTTGCGCGTTCCTCACAGAAAACGCTGTATTGATACTAAAACCCCATCCAAAGAAAATGTAAGCCATGAACAGCATTAATTTATCAAAGCTGTATGTTGAATGCATCAATAAGTTGTGAAAGTTCTGCATTTTACAATTCGCAATGCAGGTCGATGCACATCTACACAGCAAAGAATGTGTCGATCACCACGGCTCGCTCCACTGCTAATTATTTTGCGCGTTCCTCACAGAAAACGCTGTATTGATACTAAAACCCCATCCAAAGAAAATGTAAGCCATGAACAGCATTAATTTATCAAAGCTGTATTTTGAATGCATCAATAAGTTGTGAAAGCTCCTACATTGTAAAATTGGAAACGTGGGTCAATGCACCTTCACGCGAACTCTGTCAGCGGCTTTTGTTGCGTGCATGTTCACACAGAAAACGCTGATTTTTGGGGATAATAGAAACACTTCCAAAGAAAATGTAAGCCATGAACAGCATTAATTTATCAAAGCTGTATGCTGAATGCGTCAATAGGTCGTGAAAGCTCCTAATCCAGATCCAGATATTTTACAAATCGAATGCAGATCACACGCATACAGCTACACGTGGTAGCGTCGTTGTCATAGTGCGGCGAAGGGACGTAACTCTAAATTCTGACCTCGCTTCACGTAGTGAAAATCGCTCGATTGCGCTGTGTAGCAGCCAAAAGTTACTCCCGGCCAAAAGTTACTCCGGAAGTCATCGCAGAGTTATCTGCTCGGCTTTTTCTTTATGCGATTTACCGCTCCTGCACCTGTTCTTTGCATGGAATATATCCCGACAAACGACGCATTAGTTTCTTTACGAGTTTTTGTGTTTTTGGTGCATTTGTGTAGTTTAACACATAATATAGAGTTCAAAAAAGTTTTTCCCCGTGCAAAGCCGTCTCCGCTGCCGGAAATGATATGGGAGTCACCTCCCTGTAGTCTATTTGTAGTCTGGTTTTATAAAACGCGACCGTTGACTGACTTGGCACGCCCGGGGAGTTATGCTAAGATCCGGCCGCGTTAATATATCTGCGTTTTGTGACAAACGTCTTGCTCGGCGGTACTGTACTCCATGCACCTTAACGGTGCGCGTGATTCGGGTGTAATCTTAAGCTAAACGACGTTCCGAATGTTTCCGACTTCGACCATTTCAGCAGCGCCAATAAACGTCGTTTAGCTTAAGATTACACCCGAATCACGCGCACCGTTAAGGTGCATGGAGTACAGTACCGCCGAGAAAGACGTTTGTCACAAAACGCAGATATATTTACGCGGCCGGATCTTAGCATAACTCCCCGGGCGTGCCAAGTCAGTCAGGCGGAGTGGCGGGTGCCGTCTCTTTTTAGAGTGGAATTCTCAGCACGTCCCGAGCAGATAACTCTGCGATGACTTCCGGAGTAACTTTTGGCCGGGAGTAACTTTTGGCTGCTACACGCTGTCAGAAGAAATCTCGGTGCCTGGCTGTCAACCCGGTTTTTACACGCACGGTCAGCCGGATCGGGAGCAAAACCAGCTTGAAAAACGGTACGTGTGTAGGCGCTTTAAAGCGTTCAGCCCAACAAGGAGCATTCAGGATCTATGCTTGCATCAATCGAAATCTAATCTTTGTAGAAAGACTGCTCACTATATAATACTTCACAACTCTCAACGCTCCGATGCAAGTTAATTGGGTTTCGATTGAAAGCAGCAGTAGAGTTATTACGCTTATACATGTACGTCAGCATCGCGCCCATATTGTCCCTGGACACGCACAGTTCCTTACTATGGCCAAGGGTCCTGATCTTTGCTATGGCTGAAGACAAGAGCAGCAATTTGAGACGATGGAAAAAGACACTAGACAGTACAGAATTAACACTTCTGCCAAAACTTACATCGCCACTACTTAGGCAACTAAAGAGAGGAAGGTATTGACTTACTCACAATGACATCATTCCACGCATGGAGGAGTGAAAAGAAGAAGAAGAATAAGCAATCCACTGTTAACAGTAAAGCAATGATCGAGTTCGGCAACCTCAACGCACCTCAGCCTTCCTCGCGAGGCGCGTCATGCTGCAGTTCCAAGGGCAAAAGTCGAGTACCGTCGTGAAATACGAGTGAAATTTGTACGCTTACCTGAGCATGCCAGACCCAGGACGAGAAGAACGGTCAGACAGACAAGCTGTGCGTCCATCGTTGGGCAGTCAGGCAAGGTAACTGTTGACAAGACTTCTCTGCCCGCACTGTCCTTATAACGCGACAGTGAAGGGAAAGAACGGCGTTCCGGTGTCAGAGCGGACTGGCCCTCCCCTGTCTAACAGGTGACTGTCTGACTAGCTTGAGGCGGTGTAAAAGGAATTTGTCACCCACGTTAACTCGGTGTATGCGTCCGTTTACAAACCTGTCTGAGCGCCTACATTCTTGTTTCTGTGGCTTACGTAGCAGCAGTGAAGATTCAGCAATACAACCTCCGTGAGAAAGGAAATGCTATCAACTCTTAACTTCAGTTGAACTTTGCGAACGTTCCTGTTATATATATATATATATATATATATATATATATATATATATATATATATATATATATATGGAGAATATTCGGCACATCTCCATTCCTACTGATTTATTAGTTACTGCATTTCTGTCGTGACACTGGAGTAGAACTGCACATTTCACTCAGGGCTGCTGAAGTCGAATACATACAAATGATTGAATAATTTCTTTAACTCGTTGGAAAGGTGGGGGGGTGGGGGGCTGGGGGGGGGGGGGTCCGGTTATCACCACAGAAGTCACTGTTGATACATTATCCACATGACACTGATAGATCGATATTGCACGGCTTTACATGATTTCACCAGGGAACCCGGGGTGAGGGGTGAGATGGGGATGGAGGGGTGGGTAGGGGGTGATGTGGAAAAGTTGGGAAAATAAAAGCAGAAACGGGGGCTGGAGGGATCTACACGAGGGAGAAAGATGAATTGGATTGACAGGCATGACTGCTTGTAAAGAACGATACTGAACGTGCAGCTATTTGCGAGGTGTTACCATGGGCACTTGGTGGTTTCAGGTTGCTCTCTTTACAGAGGGATATTGAATAATGACTGCACCGCAGTTCACCTTGCTGGGAACACTGGAGTTCAAGTTTTCATGCATCCCATGTCGAGCCCGCAAAGCCAAAATTTTCAGGGTTTGCCTGACAGCGCCATTAAATATTGTGATTTTCACTTCCTTCTGCGTGGGTGCTGCTTTGCAGTACAGCTAACCCTTGCAAGCATTTGTGACGTATTAACATTCTTAGAGGGAGGGGTGATCAAAAGAAGAACATTAGAAAAGCAGGGGGTGGGGAATAGGGGTTGGGAGTGGGGTGGGGGAGTGGAGATATAGTGGTTGGGAGAGGGGTAGGTGGGATTTGGGAGGAAGAGAGAGAGAGAGAGAGAGAGAGAGAGAGAGAGAGAGAGAGAGAGAGAGAGAGAAAGAGAGGTGGGGGGGGGGGAGGGAGAGAGAGAGAGAGAGAGAGAGAGAGAGAGAGAGAGAGAGA
Source organism: Theodoxus fluviatilis (assembly GCA_034096865.1). Classification (NCBI taxonomy): domain Eukaryota; kingdom Metazoa; phylum Mollusca; class Gastropoda; order Cycloneritida; family Neritidae; genus Theodoxus; species Theodoxus fluviatilis. The sequence continues at coordinate 86,174 of JAWQFJ010004611.1, read as the reverse complement.
GAGAGAGAGAGAGAGAGAGAGACACAAAGAGAGAGCGAACTAACGAACAAGTTTATTGTCTTGGTCTGCGGCCCATCACTCGTACATTTATACACTTCAGTTTTACAACGTACTCGTAAAAGGTACAATCGCTCTATATGCTGTACCTCCGTGATTATTTATAATGTACAATATACTCTGTAAGCGCTACGATGCACTTTTGTTACGATCTTTGCTCAATCGAGGAAAAGGACATTTTGCATATCTTGCAATGTTGCCTCCCTTCTTCACTTTAACGCATGATAAAGGTAAGGGGCGACCCCTCTTATCACATTTGTATCGCTATCCCAGAGAAGTTGTAGGCCTACGAATGAGAGAGTGAGAGAGTGAGTGAGAGAGAGAGAGAGAGAGAGAGAGAGAGAGAGAGAGAGAGAGAGGCAGGCAGGCAGACAGGCAGGCAGGCATACAGACAGGCATACAGACAGGCATACAGACAGACAGGCATACAGACAGAGACGGACGGACGGACGGACGGACAGACAGATATAGACACACAGACACATGGACGGACGGACGGACGGACGGACGGACGGACGGACGGACGGACGGACGGATGGACGGACGGACAGACAAACAGACAGACAGACAGACAACAGACAGACAGACAAAGAAGGGGGGACAGACAGGAAGAGAGTAACGTATAAAAAATCGAAACAGAAGCAGACAGAAATGTTCGTTCAAATGGATAATACAGACGTCGAGACAGACAGACAAGACTTTTAGGAAGACTATCAGTATTAAACAGAGGACATCGTCTTATCTTTATTTTATGGTCAAACATCTACCTTGAATCAATGTCATTTGCAACTACTGGGATATCCATTTTACCCTAAATGTTCTGTTACTTGACTACACAGAGAAGAATCATGTCGGTTTGTTAGGACGGATGTGCCAGTCTTTCTTTGCTGCTGCGCACGTGAGCTTACTTGGTTTAGCCCGATTTTGCATGCATTTGACGTGGGTGTGTCCCGATACATTTCACATGACAGGTGTCAAGTTTAATCGTCGCTTCACCGACCCCGGAAACTGCACGCGGTGATCAAATCAGCGAACAGGATTGGTCGTTTGGTCACGTTACTATATATGACCAGAGACAGGTTCAACACGGTCAGCGAACAATCATAGCAGTGGCCATCTTTGTATGCTAAAAATGGAATGCGTGTAGTAGATGACGTATGTGTGTGTACTTTTTGAGGAATAGAGGATCGGTCGATGATAGAAAAAATGTCATCAAGCCATGAAGATAATGTGATTACAACTAAAATTCGTCGAGAATAAACATAATGGATAAGCTTTACTTTAATGATTTGCACACAAACCCTTGAGCGGATTACAAAGAGAACATGCTGATCAAGAGGAGAGTCCAGACACTGTAGCTGGCAGACGTGCACAATCGAACTGTGGTGAATAACGAAACTTGTCGGCGATTATTTCATGAAGACCCTCTAACCTATAGAATCACAGTTGCTCGAGTCTTCACTACCGCTGTGAGCTTCCAATCACGTTGGTGCGACGCGAAGTGCCACACTAGCTGTCGCGTGAACGTGGGCCCTCAAAATTCAGCGCTGTGTGTCGTGGTAGAATCACAAGTTTACTACCACCGGCCGACCTTTATGCCTCAAAGAGTACGGACACATGCGTATTCTGCTATATGCATTCCAGTTCTTATCATACAAAGATGGCGACTCCTATGATATTTCGCTTGACCCATCCAGAAGCAGGGGCGGATCTGGGTTTTGAAAGGGGGGGGTGCAAAGTTCTTTTTTGTTTTGTTTTGTATCTTATCAGCGAAGGCGCGAAGCGCCGAACCGACGGCACGAAGCGCCGAGCATGCTAGGGGGGTCCGGGGGCATGCCCCCCCGGAATTTTGTTTTTAAAAGGAAGCAAAATGGTGCAATCTGGTGCAATCTGAGCGTGAAAAGTGCTATTTTCAGGCGATACATTTTGCCACTGATGTGGTGGGGGGTGGAGATAGGACCAACTGTCTCTCTCTTGGGAAGCACATGCTCGAAAATGTACAGTGCTAAATAAGTTCGATGTTAATAATAAAGAATCACAATTCACAAAAACAACATGAGGAAAAAGTCTTTGCAACAAGATCATACCTCGAATTTAATAATCTTTATATGGGGGGGTGGGGGGTGGGGGTGCAATTACATTTAATTTTACTAGTGCATTCCTATATTTATCAGCATCTCTCTCTCTGCACCCACCCACCCCTTTTTATTTTGGCTGGGGGGGGGGGGGGGTGCAATTACATCACTATATTTATCAACATATTTCTCTTTCCATTTTTTTATTTATGTATTATCATTGTTTATGTATTTTATTTCTTTAATTTATTTAGTTAGTTTTTTGGCTGGGGGTGGAATTACATTTACATTACTATATTTATCAGCATCTCTTTCTCTTTTTTGTTCTGCCGAGGGAGGGGGGGGGGTGCAATTACATTTACATTACTATATTTATCAGCTTCTCTCTTCTTTTTTTTAAGCCGAGGAGGGGGGGGGGGGTGCAATTATATTTACATTCCAATATTTATCAACATCTCTTTCCCTGAGTCTCTCTCTCATTTTTTTGCCTTTTTGCTTGGGGGGGGGGGGGGGGGTGCAATTACATTTACATTACTACATTATCAACATATCTCTTTTTTTTTTGTTTTTTTTTTTTTTTTTTTTTTTTTGTCCCGCTGGGGGGGGGTGCAATTGCACCCATTGCACCCCCCCCCCCCCCCAGATCCGCCCCTGCAGAAGTGATGACAAAGCTTTTCTAACTATGAGGATAAAGTCCATTTTGTGTGGTGCATTCGTGAATAAATAGGACAAGGTGCAGTTGATTTAAGTAACAATGAGGTAAAAAAATGGACTCAAAATTATCCCAGTGGTAGGATTATTTCGACACTCTTCCCCCTTCCTGTTTTCGCTCTCATGGGGTGCAGACGCCTTCAGCGTTTTGTGCTAGGTCCTCTTTTATCACGGAAGTCGAGCTTTGTATGTTGAACTGCTCGAACGACTGCGATAAATGATAGACATGTACTGGCTGTCATTCTTTTTTTTCTTTTTTTTGGGGGGGTGGGGGGTGGGGGTGGGGATGGGGGTGGGGGTGGAGGGGGGGGGGGGGCCTTTTCACTATGTTCTTTGCTGGGAAAGAATGACTGTTCAATTCCCGAGAAGTATATTGCGAAGTTTTAAGACGGGTTCTTCACTTTCCCCTTAAATGCTAATGCTTGTTTACACTTAATATCCTTCCTAGTACGCCAACATCAAGCAGTACAGTCTTCACCACACCATTTCAAGTGCTCAAAGCAAAATAATACAGAATTATTAAAAAACGAGTAAAATGAATTAGAGCGAAATGAAATATTTAATCAAAACTCCGATCAGATCAATTGTTTTTTATATTTAAAATAGAAAAATAGTTTACTTCGTCCAATTGCAAAAAATCAAAATGTTTGCTTCTTGTAATTTTCCACAACTAAAATTTGTGGTGCCTTACCGCGCAGCCTCCGATGTTCAAAGCACAGTTCAGACAAAACAATGCATGTTGCCCTATTTCTTCAGGAAGCATGGCAGGTTCTGGTGCACCTGAGTCGAGAGCCTGTTCTGTTCTCTCTGCTCCGGTGGATGCTTTGAAACAACGCCATTAAAGTGCATAGGTTCAACATACTCCATGATACACTTTCATGTTTAAGAGAAAATACTTTCCCCTGTAGAAACGACGCGAAACTTCATGAAGGAAGGTTTGCTTGCCTCACACAAGCCCGCCTGTGCATGCGCAGGTCACTTGACACGAAAGCCAGCTGTCCGGTGAGTATTCACTGCCCGGTCAACGAGTTGTAGCAAAGTCGCAAAATATGCCGACCTGGAAGCTCAAATATAAACACGTGCCCTCCAGGCCGAGGAATTTCAGAGGGCACATCAGGGACATCTAAGGCGAACCGACCCTTTTGGTTCCAGCTCAAGATACTACAAGCGAAGAAAACAATATATACATCAGTATTCAAACTCATCGATTTTATCTGGTTAGATTTTCTAACCTAGATCGTCTCAATTAACTTAGGATTTTTAGGGGCACAGCCTGAAGTTGGAGTAGAAGATAGAATCTGGAGGGTGGGAGTGAGTGAGAGAGAGAGAGAGAGAGAGAGAGAGAGAGAGAGAGAGAGAGAACGAACGAACTTTTTTACAAGGGTAGTGAATCAGGCAGTAGTGCCTTTCTTACATTAAGCCATTGAGGCAAAATATTCAAATGTGGTGAGAGAGAGAGAGAGAGAGAGAGAGAGAGAGAGAGAGAGAGAGAGAGAGAGAAGAGAGAGTGAGAGAGAGAGAGAGAGTGAAAGTGAGAGAGAGAGGGGGGGAGGGAGAGACAGAGACAGAGACAGAACCAGAAACAGACAGACAGACACACAGACAAAGAAAATCTGAATCTGAATCTTTGTTTCGGCCGACGGCCCATCATGGTTATAACAGTACAAAAATGTAAATTGCAATGATATATATATACACGTAGTTATAAAGCAGTTCAAACTGTACAGTGACAAAAATACATGTTTAGAATACTCTCAGAGAAGATCACATGAGATCCCTACATTAAAACAGTTACAATCAATACTGTGATAACAAAATTATATCACATCAAGTGAACATTATTTTAGCAACGAGGTTGACAATAATATAGGACAGTTAGTGTACTGAGACCGAATAAAACTACGTTGTAGAGTATAGTATGAGTTCCTGACAGGTGATTATTTTAATCATTTACAGGTTACAGGATGGATTACATAGAGTTCTTTCGGTACTTTTTTTATTGCGACGGTTCATACTGTAATATATAAACATTGCAACATCGCGCGTTTTATGTACATCGCTTCCATTTAATAAGTGCGTCATGTCATTATGTCTGTTTGTTAGCAACTGTTTTGCCACGTATTTTCCTTTTATTTCATAATACAAAGGACAACTCATAATAAAGTGTGTATGGTTCTCAATATCGTTACAGAATGGACATCTTGCATCCTGATCCAGCTGTTCTCTGGGTCGAACATTGTGTTTTAACTCGTTATTACGAAGCCTGAAGCGTATAAAACAGTCTCTGAATTTTTTTATGTTGATGAAGTTAAGATAACCTTCGCACTGAAACGTGTTTTTAAATGATCGGTACAAGGCAAATCTATCACTGCCGTTTATTTTGGCTGTCCACTGCTGTCGAAAATAGTTCCGTAGCCTTTGCTTCAGAGTTCGGAGGAAACCTTTTACATTGTTAGTACCAGCATTTTCCCAAATGTATCTGAATCCGTACTGTGATAAACATTTTCCCACCAATCTCACCCAGTCATACTCTTCTGGTACTTTAATGTTCATCATCATGAGGTAAGCTTGTTTTGGAAGTCACAGAGACAGAGAGACAGAGAAAGAGAGAGAGAGAGAGAGAGAGAGAGAGAGAGAGAGAGAGAGAGAGAGGGGGAGGTGAGGAGGGGGGGGGGGGTGGTGCTGATGCACACTCAAATAGGCAGGAAGTGAAGCAAATAAATGATTGTATACACAAACATATCGAGCAAACTCCCCCTGTGGGTTCTGGGTAAGAATTGACCCACCGCGTCTCCCTACGCGATTCGTAAGAGGCGAATAACTAGGGACACCGTGACTCGATTTGCGTTTACTCTAAACTGTTCAAGTGATTTTCGTGCTTACTGGCCTTATATAGCCTACAAAGGCTGACAGGTAAAACACCATCCATCCATCGAACAAACTGACATAAGGTAGAGGTAGAATTCAAAATCTCGCCTTTTCTGGGTGCGTTTGACACTAGACGACAGAGCAGTTTTAGAAAGGTGGAGGGAAAGGGGTGTGGGGGTGGGGTTAGAGGGGTAGTGGAGAGGTCTACAGAGATATATAATTTAGACTGAGTTGCCGCGGGGCTCTAATCCCTGTATATGCCGGAGTGCGAGTCAGCTTTTGTAGAGGGCCAAACAGTGTCACTTGTTTTTGACCAGTCTTTTCTCAAGCGATCTGTCAAAGAACTGCTTCATGCATATCCAATAACGGCCTTTCCTCCAGGGTAGCGCTTTGACCCTTGAACAGCCTGGCCTGAGGGTTATGACCGATATACGATCACTGATACAATCGGCAACCTCCTGTTGCCCAGGGGAATGGGGTCGAAGGGCGACATGGACGGCAAATGGAGCCATTAGGAGAGATACGGGCAGGTGGACGGTGAAAGTGAAGGCGTGGTTTTATATGGTGATCTATCGCCCATGTCTGGGTCTCAACCCGCTTTAGACATTATACCCTGATCACTGGGCCGCACGGTCAATCCTTCACTGGCACCACAAACACAGTGACAGACGGACAAGACGCACAGCCAGGTACCTGCACCGACTCCGCTCCCTGGGTGTGTTCCAACTTGTTGCAGGCTCACGACAGCACACACGGGCTAATCGCACTACAGCAAGCCATCGCTGTCCTTACAGGTACCCGGTTTTACTCCAGGACGAACAGAAGCAGTACGATGTAAGCACCTTGCCCAAGGATGCAACTCTAGGATCACAGGAGCTTCGAACTCCGCTACCGCTAGCCACGAGCGACAGCGGGCGAGCGCTCTTACCACTAGCCTTGATCGCCCACCTGTAACGGCGGCCTCTAATTACGCACACGATTAATGGGAGATCACCCACTAATTAACTTACTATGAAGCACATGTGCAGTTTTATCTTCTTACTCAAGCCTCAGTTGCATCAAAGATTATAGGTTACACAAAGATAGCTCATGCCGAGCTTTTGCTATATAAAGTTACAAGACGCTCGGAAACGCAGCGCACCAAGCGGGAAGAAATATGGGGAAGTAATCACACCGCTTAGAGACATGTAAAAGTGCTTGCTTGTCGACGCGTTTCGATGAACCAAATATTTCGATTTCACAACGCCTGCTACACAAAAAACAAAGCCAAAACACCCCCATTATTGCAGCAAATCATTTTATTACACATTACACCATAAATATATTCCCAAACATGATCGGAACGCATCAGAAACGCGTCGACAAGCAACCACTTTTACATGTCTCTAAGCGGTGTGATTACTTCCCCATATTCCTTCCCGCTTGGGGGCGCAAGTGTCTCGATCCTCACAACAATGAGCTAATGAACTATCTTTGTGTAACCTATAAACTTTGGTTGCAGTATATCCCGACGACAATGTTTCCCGGTTTACTTCTGTAATAATGGAGTAAATATATTTTATAACTGTATCGCATATCTCACTTCATCTCTCTCAGCATACAACCCACTTTGGACGGTCAAAGGTATTCATTTGTCTAAACTGTTCAGGTCAGATGACTGACCTTTGTCGGAACCTAACGACGGATTTTCATCCCAGTATTGAGAGAGACACACAGTCAGGCACCAGCATCACATCCACTGCACAGAGAACATTCCAACCATATGTTGGCTCACAGCCGCATCACGGCCTACGCGATCCACATCTGGCTTCGACGCCTTCACGTAGGTACTTGCACCACGGATCTATTTAGATATATTATAGATCCGTGCGCGGCAGCAAAACCGGCTTGAAAAACGGTACGTGTGTAGGAGCCTTCACGCGACTGACTGGGGGGACGAAAATCGGTTCGATTTTACAACAATGTTTTTTCGCGCCGTTTTAGGGTCACCTTACATCGATGAATATCTTTGTGTTTATCATATATAACCCACTCATATTTTATACCACTGTAAAGCTCTTAAAATTCTCTACTTGAATATTTCGTTTCCTTAAATCATAGATCTATGTTGAAGGAGTTCCAGCAGCGTAAAGTCTTACCTAATGTTTATGGCTAAATAATTTTGTTCCTAGATGGTGGCAACGCATTGTTCAGGGTCTCATGAACATTTCCTGAAAATTTTGTTATTTTCTTCAGATCCAAGACGAAAGGCTTGTTCAGAAGTACAAAGCGCTGCATGAGCGCTTCATGTTGGCAATTGAGTGCTCTTTGTTAGTGCAGCGCTTTACTTGTTAAAGGGGAGGAAAATCTTCTGCGCCCCATGTTGCGTTGCCAGACGCTAAGAAAGTGTTTTCTTTGCCACAGACATCCTTTATGCACTTTTAAATGTATTCTGCATAAATAAAGTCCACTACTGTGTATCCTTACTTGCCATTACTCGCACATACAGAGCGCTTGGGGCAAATAAAGCCCCTTCCAGTCCCAAAATGATGTTTCTGAGGGTTATTTTACGCATTGACGGTCAGTGCGACCTAGCTTACCACGAATAAATCAAGGGAAATTCAAAGCAAAGAAAGCTGGCATGACAGACCGGCTAGGCAGTCAGCATATACAGTAAAAAGTATAGTTGACACAGACAGAAACCCATTGTTTTACCTGAAGATTTTTGGAAATCCATCCTCCTCAAAATCTGCACTTTTGCTAAGCATTACACAATCATAATCACCTGTGTTATCCTGGTAGGTAGCAGAAGAGGTGGACAAGGACGTTGATGATCTTGGATCGAGTTCACCAAGGCAGCTGCTGGCGTTCCAGTGAAGGAGCGGGAAGCTAGCTCTGGGAATGCAGCCCGGCAGACAAAAACACCCATCTCCAGTTTCAAGCTCCAAGGCCAAGCCGGCCTAGGAGCGATCTATTTGACCTCGGCAGCTTCCATTAAGACTGGCCTGATTTTCACTGGCCGCGCTGGGCTAGTGATATTTCAAGCTAGAGTCCAAGGACTTTCAAACAGATATTCAACAAAGTTACCTGTGTCAGTTTAATACACAACTCGAGAAAGGGTAGCAGGACACATGGGCGATATATTAAAAAATATATAATTTTTTCATTCGGACCTAATTGCAGGTTTGCATTGCATGCATATGTGCAGGGCAGGATATAGGCAACATAGATTTAATTAATGTTTGAAAGAAGTTTGCATTCAAACTGTTTTTGCGTCAACATTTATAAAACTTTTTTTAGAGTTTGCATTTAAACAGTTTTTGCGTCGACATTTCTAAAACGTTTTTTTAATGTTTCATTGTGAACCGTAAACGTAAATCAAACCATTCAAACCAAAATAAAACATTTTTAAACGTTTTCATGCTATGTGGGGGATCGAAGACACCATTTTGAAAATCGTGTGAATCACCTCGGATCTGTGATGCGCTGAGTGAATCACGCCTCAAAACTGCTGTTCAGGAGTGAAACACGTGCAGCGCTGTGCAGCGTCTCGCAGCGCTGCGCCTCCTGAACAAGCCTGAAGTTATTCGCTCCGGCGATTTTGCTGTCTTGTCCGTTTCGTGATGTGTAGTGGTTGAAGTAATATTCTGCTAACTTCCGCTCCAGATGACTCCACTGTAACTGCTCTTATTTTACAAGCAAATCTTCTCAATCAAAGTAGGTTTGATTAAGGTTACTTCAAACATTAATATGTCAACATAATTTGATTCATATTAATTTCACTTGGACTGGTAATATTTTCATGGAGATTAAACGTGTTTACAAAGTGTTCACCTCTAAATCGACAGGGTCTTCGTTACCATGTCAGTCCCATTTCGTCTCAGATACTTGAGTTCGAGTCTTCATCAAGTCCGAATAATTTCACAATTAATCCATTCATTTTATGACTTTAATGGAGTTTTACCATCAAGAACAAAATCCGCAGCAATGAAACATCATAAATAATTTTTTCATATTTCTAAAAATATATTTCGACTCCATACGGTGTAGGCCTAATTTGCATGAAATATATATTTGCAGCATTTTAAACAGCTAAAGCATTACCTTTTTAGACAGTCGGAAGCAGTATAGAGTGAACTACTTTCCCTGGAAAATTCAAGTCAGTTGCATGTATTTTAACAAAGTTATAGACAATTTACTTCATCAATCCCTCAAATTCGGTCACAGATTTGTGACGGAGTTTCATTATAAAAAACACCCCTTTTCCGCCCATAACTTTTGAACTAGTTAAGATAGAAAAATAATTTTTGTACGAGGAATAGCAAGTACATTGAGGCGGGCACCTTGATATACAGTGTCGCTTCCATTTTCTTTCAGCCCTCCTGCTGTGTCTGAATAAGATTCCAGGACTGCCACTTCCGTATTAGGCTGTACTGCTACTCAGTCGATATTGCTCGTGTTTCTGATCCTGGTCAGATTAGCACTGCCTCATGAGACAAGGCTCTGCCTGCAACAACGACAACAACAATGACTACCATTACTACTACATTTATGAGACTGTCATGTGCCTAGTGCCTGGGAGAAGCTTCTATCAGATCAACTGTGATGGCTTGCTATAATTCGAGACATGAGGACCCTGGAGACGGTGAGACTCTTTGTCTCTGCAGATGGCAGGCCACTGGGCAGATAGACAAAGTACGTGAGGACAGAAGTACAGAATCCAAGAGCGGCATAATGATACTGCAGTGGTCTTCACGTAAACTTGGGGAACGTGCTAAAGGCTCTAATGGGCAGAGGTACCCAAGTTTGCCAGGACCTACCCTAGACACTTCCCAGAGACATGCTGATGCCGCTAGGAGCTGGATGTGCAAGCAACACTGGAGTAGGCTGCAAAACCGCAAAGACTGTTGAGGGAGGTGTCTTGGTGGTGTAAGGGTATGAATCATTAGAGAGAGAGAGAGAGAGAGAGAGAGAGAGAGAGAGAGAGAGAGAGAGAGAGAGAGAGAGAGAGAGAGAGAGAGAGAGAGAGAGTGAGAGAGAGAGACGGACAGACGGACAGACAGACAGATTGACACAAAGACAGGCACACACACAGGCAGACAGACAGATAGCCAGGCAGACAGACAGACAGATAGGCAGACATACAGACAGACAGACAGGCAGGCAGACAGACAGACAGCACTTTACATAGGAAAACATAATACAAGGGTGCACATGATCTAAAAACATTCAACGTTTATTGTGTAGCTTCTGCACATTAACTGCAATCTCATGCACATTGGAATGGATTTTTCCTATGAAGCTCATTTCTTCAACTCTTGCCTCCAGAAATAAAGGAAGTCCCTTCTCAAACAAGCTTGAAAAAAATCATTTGAAAGGATGAGAGCTCTGTTGTAACTAGCATCATCACTCATCAAGCATGGCTTCTGGAGAGAGGCTGAAAGATTCAGAAATGTACCTTTTTCTATCAAAAGTGCAACAGACAGATAGTTCTGTAAAACTGTAACAGACTGGTGAGATTGCAGAGAGCTCTGCAGTAAACTGTGTTAACTTCTTGTAAAGAGACACATTTATCACCAAAAACTTCACGGCTCCCTTTGTTTTCTGGATTTTGGTCCATATTTGTAGTCAATTTTAGAGACCGAAAAAGGTTCCGCTAGCATACAGAATATCCCTCTATGCCTCCAAGCCAGATGGAGTGAGCTAATGCCACTGTAACTGTACGTGTAAATACTGCTCCACAAGCAACCGTTCTTGTATTTCCTGTATGTGTTGCATTTTGAAACTTTTGAATATTAAAAAAAAATGAAAAAAGAAATACCTTTTTGTTTTACTGAGTTAGTACTTGGTGTTTTTTCTTTGTGTTAGAAAATAATCTCACGTCACACAAACCTCATTTTGGTAGGAGTAGAGCATGATAATCATCACTGTCTTCACAAATTCAAATACCCTGAAGGCAAATACCATATACAGGTATATCACTGATGTGCTGTCTTTGATGATAGTTTAATTTTGAATAGTGCTGCAAGTCAAAGAAACACATGAAGTATAAGACCATAATATACTCATGTCATAAAGTTTGAAGAACAGTCATAAATCAATAACTGGTCATTTCATGCTGCCATAGTGTGTCAGATATAAAGAAAGTCCAAAATCATTGAGCACTCAATATAAAGAAGAGAATAAAAATAGTTCCCCATGGCAGACAAAGCAGTTTTTAACAAACTGTAAAGCTCTAACATACTGTCACTCTCCCTATCCAGGGAGTGAACTGTACATAAATTCTAATACATGTAGTGCCTACTAGTGGTCAACAAAACTATAATCAAAGGGCTTATATATACATGATCGCAAGCAGACTTTCACTGCACTGATGAAGGAGCCTACTTGGCCCTGAAAGCTTTGCTAATAAAGTTCTGAAGTTGGACGAAAGTCTCATTGCTTCCTTTTTCTACATCAACGAGTCCAACACCGGCCTCCTTTTTCAAGATAAGAGCTATCAACCAATAATTGGGTTACAAATGACCCAACATGGTCTCATCATTCAGTACAGTTATCTGAAGTTTTCCATTCCCTGGTAATAAGTTAATACATCGCCGCCATTGTTCAAGGTCAAGGCTGAAAAGAACTGGTGCTCATGAGCCTGCCTGGTACAGATGTCATACCTGCTTGGTCTTGTGCTACAGTTGCTTTCTGAGCTTTGTTTCCAAGTCCTTTTCATTATGTGAGCACAGTTCTTTATAATAATTTCTTTAGACTAATCACAATCTTATTATTCCTTGGCTCTTCCCAACGGCATTCACTTAAAAACACCTTTACTTGCAGCAAGGAAGAATGTGTTTTATTCATTATAGATACCTGAGGGAAAAGTGAGCATTATCAACAAAGATCTCTTGCATATGATAAATATGAGCAGAACTTTATTCAAATAGTTTAGGATATTTCATTCATTTACATCAATCCACATCAACTTTGCACAATCAGGATCATATACTACAGTACAGAAAATGACCAGTTATCACATCAGTCACAGAAGTCAGCTGCCAGCAGCTTCACTGCAGAGTTGCTGTCCTTGCTGTGGTGAATATCACAAGTTGGACATCCTGGCACAACCCATAACCCACGCAAGCTCTCAGTCCTTTCAGCAATTCTCCGTGGGAATCAGTAGCATCCCTTCCTTGCATTACTTATGCCTCTGTTGCATTTAAACACACACAGTGACACAGGCACATTTGCACACACACACACACACACACACACACACACACACACACACACACACACACACACACACACACACACACACACACACACACACACACACACACACACACATACACTTTGTATAAACCTAATCTTTTCGCAAGATTCTTAAATTTAAAAAAATTAGAATGAGGCACCCCCCCCAAAACAAAAGTTGTGGTTAACATGGCAAGACAAAAAAATATGGTTGGTAGGTCAACCTGAACTATAAACAAATAATAATTCTCATGATAAATGAGGACAGACTGATCAAAAATCTAAATTAATCTTTTGCTGAAAATGCATTTTTCTACTTAAATTCCCTTGAGTCCAGGAAAATGGGACAGCACAGTTTGTTGTTTACCATACATTTATTTCCATTATATTTATGTATTTATTATTTATTTATTCATTCATTCATTCATTCATTCATTCATTCATTCATTCATTCATTCATTCATTCATTCATTCATTCATTCATTCATTCATTCAATCACTCACTCACTCACTCACTATTTATTTATTCATCAAATAGGATCAGTCAGGTTACAGTCACAACTACTATTTAAGTTAGGCAGAAGGGACATCCTTGCAACAGAGCACAGTGTTGTGTCATCAGGTAAAACCTTGAAGCCAAAAAAGGTTCACACACAGCTGCATTTCTATGTGAAATGCATGGTTGTTTCTACCATGAAACCATTGCATTTGACTCCATATAAACAAGAAATACTTTCCACGCACAAGATCCAAAAATACTTTTTTCCCTCCACTGCACTAGAGGTGTACAGTTGCTACTGCTGCCTGGTTCACAGTAACATCCACAGTTCACCTGCATCAGGCGACCCGATAGCTTTTCCATTCTTCCTCCACTTCACAGGTCCTACAAATCAATCCACCAAAGATCAATGCAGCTATCAGCCACCTAAAGAGAAATGACTGGCTGATATTCTTCCAGTTTTGATGGACTTGTTTGTTCAAGCGATCTTTCTTCTTGCAAGGCCAGCCACCTACTCACAATAGATTTGTTCAGTTCAGTTGACCCATAGAAAAACCACAGGAGAAGACGACTTTGCTTTGCAAGAACAAGTGATAAGATGGCCAGAAGTGAAACTCAAGTCACACAGCCCCGAGTTGTAAAATGCCTGAATATATATTTTAGGATATTTTCTTACTTGAAAACTTTTACCGTGATGTTTTCAGCCCTGAAACCAGCAGAGCAGCCCCATAGCCTTGATGACAGAACTAGAATGATTGGAAATGGCAATACTACAACAAGACCGTCCCCTTGAAAACTGCCTTCAGAGATGTGGTCTCAGCAAAGAATGCTCTGCTCAAACAAAAACAGCCGACTTCACTGCTCATTCTAGCCATCACCAAAACAGAAACAAACCAATCACATGGCACAGGTGACTCGACTTAAATGACGACAACTGCTCCCTGAGATCAAACTACCACTGCGACATTCAGTCATGCGGACCACTGCAGAATAAATATTAATGTGAAAAGGCAGAGAAAGCCAAAGCACAAGAAGAGTACACACTGGCCAACAAGAACGTGAAGAAGAGCATCAAAACTGACAAAAAGAACTATGTAGACACTCTAGCGACAAAAGCAGAGGAAGCAGCCAGAAACAGAAACATGAAAGAACTGTATGCCACCACCAAGAAGCTATCAGGCGAATTTAGCAAACCTGAAAGGCCAGTGAAAGACAAGGATGGAAAACAGATTAACGACCAAGAGGGGCAGAAGCGAAGATGGGTGGAACATTTTGAAGAACTACTCAACAGATCAGCCCCACACAACCCACCTGACATCCAACCAGCAGATAGAGACCTGCCAATAGATTGCAGTGCACCTACAAAGGAAGAGATCCGCAGAGCCATCAAGAAGCTGAAAAGCGGCAAGGCAGCCGGACCTGATGGAATCCCAGCAGAGGCACTGAAGGCAGATGTGGAAACAACTGTGGAGATGCTCCACCCCCTCTTCAAGAAGATCTGGAAAGAAGAACAAGTCCCCACAGAATGGACGGAGGGCTACCTCATCAAGCTCTCAAAGAAAGGCAACCTGAGCTCCTGCTCCAACTACAGAAGGATTACCCTATTATCCATCCCAGGAAAGGTTTTCAACAGGACCCTGTTAGACCGGATGAAAGACGTTTACGGGCAGCTGCGAGATCAGCAAAGTGGTTTCCGCAAAGATCGCTCCTGTACAGACCAGATCGCAACACTACGTATCATCCTGGAGCAGTCTCTTGAGTGGATCTCACCCCTGTACGTCAATTTTATTGACTATGAGAATGCTTTTGACAGCATAGACAGGGCATCACTTTGGAGGCTGCTAAGACAATCACCGAGAAAATCACCAGCATCATCAGAAACTCTTACAAGGGACTTTCATGCCGAGTAGACCATGGAGGTCAACTCACAGAGGCATTCCAGGTATATACAGGAGTGAGACAAGGCTGTTTGTTGTCGCCGTTTTTGTTCCTGCTGGCCATCAACTGGGTCATGAAAACATCCACAGCAGGAAAGAGCAACGGCATCCAGTGGACGCTGTGGTCACAACTTGATGACCTCGATTTTGCGGATGACCTGGCCCTTCTCTCCCACACCCAGCAGCAGATGCAGGAAAAGACCAGCATTGTGGCAGACAACTCTACTCACCTGGGCCTCAACATCCACAAAGAGAAGAGCAAGCTCTTGAAAGTCAACTCTACCAACACATCGCCCATCACACTGAATGGCGAAGCGCTAGAAGAAGTGGACGACTTCACCTACCTTGGCAGCATTGTCAACAAGCAAGGTGGAACCGACGCAGATGTGAAGGCAAGAATTGGAAAAGCCAGGACAGCCTTCCTCCAACTGAAAAACATTTGGAGCTCAAGAGACCTGTCCATCAAAACAAAGATCAGGATTTTCAACACCAATGTCAAGTCGGTTTTGCTCTATGGCGATGAAACATGGAGGACCACTGTAACCACCAACAAGAAGATCCAGACATTCATCAACACATGTCTGCGTCGCTTTCTACAGATACGATGGGCTGAAAAGATCAGCAACGAGGAGCTCTGGCAACGCACAAACCAACAATCAGCAGACCAAGAGATCATTCAAAGGTGCTGGAGATGGTTAGGGCACACATTATGCAAACCGGTCTCAAACACCACCAGACAGTCCCTTTCATGGAACCCGCAAGGGAAGAGAAAGAGAGGTAGACCTCGAAACAGTTGGCGCCGAGACCTGGATGCCGATGTCAAGAGAACAGGCCAATCTTGGGGACAGTTGGAAAAGATTGCTCAGGACCGGGATGGCTGGAGAACCCCTGTTTGCGGCCCATGCCCCAGGAGGGGTCAAAGGCGTAAGTAAGTAAGTAAGAAAAGGCAACCTCCTTTTAAATACCCCAAGGTGTGAAATAAAACAAATATACAAAAAAAAGAATATAAAAATCTACACAAAACCTTGATAATTTGTCAATTCTGTCAAGTCTAATGGAATCAAACACAATACCTTACTGCCGTTGAGAGAATGGAGAAGGCAAGTTACGGAATTCTTTCACCTTGGCAAACAGCTCAGTCAGCCATGAAAAAGATCACTGTGACAATACAAGATGAGAAAGAGAGTGCAACATATGACTGCAGCTGTGCTGTGCCTCTCCACCCCCACTGCATCCCTACCCCCCACCCCCATCTCCCACCCCTAATCAGCTGGAACCCTGGCTGCCAAACTTGCCAGCAATTCATCCAAGGGTGGCTCCAGGAAGCCAATGAAGCTAACTGGCAGCATTGACAGCAATGCATGTGAAAGGTGACAGAGATGCATGTGAAAGGTGACAGCGATGCATGTGAAAGGTGACAGAGATGCATGTGAAAGGTGACAGCGATGCATGTGAAAGGTGACAGCGATGCATGTGAAAGGTGACTTCACAGTGGTGTGAAGGTTGTAGATGGTGACTGCACTTCACAGCTGTACACGGCTCACAGAAAGCGAACTCCATTACATAGTGGCATTATACCCGTAGAAGGTAAATCTCTTCCTCAGTGATTTCATGCCTGTAAGAAACCTCACTCTGGTACAATACTAAAATAAGATGACTGTACTTTGCTGCCGTACCAGTACACTGCTGGCAGAAATTACCTCCAGTGGCAAGATTTATGTAGAAGTTAACTCCATCTCAATATGGTATAATGCTTGTAAAGGAGTATTCCACTTTCCATGGTAGTATGGTTCATGCATGGAGAATATTACTCTACTACCCACTACTATAAAAGTATAATACTTGTAGTACTTAGGCAACTCCACTCCCATCTGATGCATCTCCTCTTGCATGCTGGCTTCACTGCAGGAATTTTTTCAGCTCTGGTACATCACACTCTGGAAGTGGCGACCAAAGAGACCGCCACGGCCACCAAGCGCCCCATGGCAGAAGAAGAAGTGATCCTCCAGGTGTCGCAGACTGGACAGCTGCTGCTGGCAGACTGGGCACCGTGAAGACACCATCTTGTCATGCTGCCGGTCCAGGTGATGCACCAAGTGCTCCTTGCGGTGGAAGGCCTTGCTGCAGACAAAGCAGTGGTACCGCTTCTCCGCATGCAGCGCCTTGTGGCGTGACAGGGAAGACCTGCCAAAGAAAATCCTCCTGTTGCAAACAGCAGCATCAACAACAAATGACAACGATGATGATGATGATGATGATGATGATGATGATGTTGATGATGTTGATGATGTTGATGATAATGATGATGATGATCATCATCATGATAACTATGCAATAATTTTAAAAATGTAATATATTTCAAAATAAAAGTATAGCAGATTGTAGTTGACGACCCATACTTCAGTCATTTTGTGAAAATGGTTGTTGAAGTTGACAAAAACAGTGAGCATAAAAAGTCATTTGCACTGGGATTCAAATGTGTTTTACAAAGTTATTGAAAAACAGAACTAAATATGAGTGAGCAAAGCAAGCCTAAAAAAAGACAATTTCAGAATAATGTAATATGCACCAATTACAATGCTGTGGGAGATGCAAATCTTTAATTTAACAAGGCAGAATCGGTGCTATTCAGACCTCACAGAAAGGTAATCACTTCTCTAAAACTGTGAAAAACTGTGACTTAAACCTTTTTTAGGTTGTAATTATCTTCAAAACTCTCAGAGATGCTAGAAAAATGGTCCCAGAAGCTAGAAATAGCTCAAACACAATTTTGACCAAAATCAGGCACAGATTTTTACTCACTTTTTCTGGCATTTCACTCCAACAACTGTATGTATATTTGCCAGATGATGTCAAATGGTTGCGTTCCCTGGTATAATTTCAAACTATTTCACTTCAAATTTTGTGAAGAAATTCTTCTATTGTAAATGTGTAGATTGTATGCCAGGCAGGTGTGAAGATATTTATAACTGATATACATGTATGCATAAAAGAATTTATGCAAAAGGGCAAGTCTTACAAAAACAAGAAACATGATACATATTATAACAAAACAAGCATAAATAAATTGTTTTGCATGGATAGATGTAAAGACAGCACTGAAAGTCAGGTTATAACATTTGTGGAAGACACTGCCAAAAAAGAGACGCTTCGTCTGCCAACTAAAACAAGAGCAACAGACAAATATTGAATACGAAGGCTAGTCTATGTGAGCTCCTCAATTGGAAAGCAGTGTGACAGTGAGTGACACTTGAAAATGCCAGACAAAGAATTCATGATTCCGTGCATTGTATCTGTTCTTGTAGAGTTGCTGACAGATATTCCAAGACAGCACCATGAAACTCACTTGAAGCGAAAGGTTGCTCCACAGATCTGGCACACGACACGGTCTGCTGACTGCACGTTGCTGTTCTTGGTAAATGCCCTTCTTGCCATGATGCTGGAGAATTTTCTGGGTGCCACAGAATCTGGCAATAGCAACAAAATACATGTACATGTATACAAAGCCTCTGATAGGGTTCCATTTCAACTTTGCTGTCACAACTTGAGGTGTTATATGATTCATGTGAATATTATAATTTATAGGGAATTCTTCATATTTTCCTCCAAAATCGGCTCAAAAAGGTGTTTTAAGAAAACATATAATATAATCACAGCACAATATACCACCAGTCTCTCAAGCAGCTATGATCATGTGTTGAACTCCTTTAGTGCCATCACATAGAATTGTTCCTAACATTTAAAATCATTTCCTTGCATAAATCAGGGAGTGTGGCCAAAGCAAGGATAGGAAGAGATGCAAAGAAAAGCCAGAAATGTTCTCTTCTTGTTCTACTCGTTTCTGCTGAAATGGAATCAGTTTTGTGATCCCATTAAAAAGTAAACAAGCAATTATATTCTGCTCGCATCACAAAAAACAAACATACCAATATATATATGCACACACATGCATGCATGCATGCCCTCACTCTCCTTCCCAGGCCCATCAGACACATACAGGGACATGCCCATACATATACAAACACACACACACACACATACTCATGCATATTATATATATGCACACACATGCATACACACACAGACACAAACACATGGACACACATACAACACACACACAAACATACATGCACACATACATACAACACACACACACACATACACACACAGACACACACAAACATGCACAGGCACACACAGACACACACACAGACACACACACAGACACACACACAGATACACACACACACACACACACACACAGACACACACACACACACACACTCACACATATGTGACCAGCCACGACAAAACCAGTGCTAAGTCGCGCGGCACTATTTTGCGCTACGACTGAAAAAAGGCAGGGAGGGTCACTCTGGGTGATTTTCACTTTTTGATAAAAATAGATTCTACATGGTTTAAACTATCATGCCAGTAAAGGAAACATGTTGAAGAATTATATTTTGATGTTAAAATAAAGACTTTTGTGTTATGTATTGTTTCAAAAGCTCCCTGTAATTAGCGTAAATTGCCTCATTTTATCCGCAATAAACACACCTAAACCCTTGCAGAACCCCTTCATGTTATATACCGTTAGAAAGGCCGCTCTCTAGGCGTTCCTGCTCTGTGGATGTCGAAGAAAGATTAGGTCAGCAATTTTTGGAAACGGAGTTTGAAATACCGTTGCTAAGGTGTTTAAAGTCTAAAGAGGGTAAATCTTCTGAGACCGTTTTTTCAAAATGACCGCTGCTTCAGTACTCAACTTGAAATGCCTGTAACTCCTATTCTAATTAACTCACACTGTTCATTCTTATATCAAAACAAACAGAAATGAATGCAGAATTCAAAAATATTAAAACCCTGTTTTGTCCAAAAATCGACTTAGCACTGGTTTTGTCGTGGCTGGTCACATATGCACACACACACACACACACACACACAGACACACAGAGACACACACAGAGACACACACACACACACACACTATGCACACAGATACAGACACACACACACTATGCACACAGATACAGACACACACAGAGACACAGACACATACACACACACACACACACACACACACTCTGACATAGACATATATACACACACATACACACAGAGACACACACCACACACACACACACACACACACACACACACACACACACACACAGACACACACACAGACATACACATACACACACACACACACATACGCACACACACACACACACACACAAACACACACACACACACACACACATATACACACACATACACACAGAGACACACACACCACACACACACACACACACACGCACACACACACACAGACACACACACAGACATACACATACACACACACACACACACACGCACACACACACACACACACGCACACACAGACACACACACACACACACAGACACACACACACACACACACAGACACACAGACACACACACACACACACACACACACACACACACACACACACAAACACACATACACACACACACACACACACACACAGACACACACACACACACACAGACACACACACACACATACACACACACACACACACATACACACACACAAACACGCACACACATACACACACACACACACACACACACACAGACACTCCCACCCACCTCTGCCAAAACCTGGGAATGTCTGTGTGGACTGAGAGCCAGGGAGCCTACTGCCCGATGCCCACTGCATACCCTGCTGCCCCAGGCCAGATCCTGATGCATCCCCAGCCTCTGGACCCATGGGTGGGCCTGGGTAATCCAAGAAGTTTCCAAGGATGGTCCCGTCTATCTCCATATGACTGACAGGCTGGAGGCTGTGCTCATACTCTGAGCTATCTGGCTCCTCCTTTACATAGGCCACAAGGTTCCCCACAGTGGAGGACTCTGGAGCAGCACTGGGCCATTGCTCCACAGGCTGCTGCATCCACCTGCCGGGGTCAGTGGGGCTGCTGTTGCTAGGGAACCCTTTGGAGGAGGAGGCTGGGATGCCGGTGTCCTGCAATTCAGTGCTGGTAGCATCTGAGTGACACATGACAGCTGAGGAATGAGCCACACCGTCATGCTGTGAAGCAGGAGGCCCCTGACTGTCAGTCTCAAAAGCTGCAGCAACAGACAGGGGCAGGCCCAAGTCAGGGGAGTTTTCTGCTGCTTCTGCATTTTCACCTGTAGTTTTTTCACCTTGATTAGAAGCACTTCTTTGCTCTGTCTGCTGTTGAATGTTATTAGGGTCTCTGTGGATAAATTTTGCTCCTTGCTCACTTCCAGAAACATTTTCTGCTGAGGTTTCTGTGCTTCCTGTGGTGTGATCATCATCAAGTGCAATGATAGTAGTAGTATCATTGTGTTGTTCCTCAATTCCTGGCTGATGGTTCCTTTGCATGAGGTCAACATCACTTGCTGTCCTGCCTTGACCTTGAGATGGGACTGCACCACTTGAGTGGTAAGAACCTGGCTGTTCAGGGAACAACATCCCAGGGCCATTCACTGATGAGTACATTCCTCTAGCACAGGGACGGCGGTTGAAGCGCCATTTTGAAAGAGAACTCTTGCAACTGCCCACACGGTTTCCTCTACTGGAACCACCTCTAGAAAACTGGGAGACAGGAACAGGCTGGGGCAGACTGGAGGAGTTTCTAGCAGCAGCACACAGGAGTGGAGAGGAAAGGGTCTTGCCAGGTCTCTGGGAATTCAAGTGGGAGCCATTTGTGTTAAAGTCAGCATTCATTCCTCCACCATGGCCACATCCTAGAAGATTATTTGGCAACCTGTCACTGGCTGCAAGGGCACCAGGCAGGTGGTCTCCAAGACTGGGGCCGGGTAGTGCTCCAAGTGAAGGGGAGTGATGCCTTGGATCTCTCTCCTCTCCAGACAGACTGGGACTGCTCTGGGATGTCTGGGGTCCACCAGGACCGGCCTGCTGCAGATGAGATCTGCTGCTCCTTGCCAGTCCTGGCATGAAATGTTTGGAAGCCTCTGAGGGTCTGGTCTGGGAGATGGGAATGGCAGTGCTAGATGTGGGCAGGTTCAGCTGGGATGACAACTTCTGGTACAGCAGCTGTTGTCGGTCTTGCTGTGACAGTGTGGAGGTTTCTTTGTCCACAACTATGGTGAATGGAGAAGATGAAGTTGCATCCTGTGGCCTGGACTGAGTTGTGGCATCCTCATCTGTGGTCAGATTAGGTTTTCATGCAGTGATTATATTTCAAATAGCATCATCATCATCATCATCATCATCATCATCATCACAAACAAATGTGAAAAGGTATGTCATATCTTCCTTCATATTACTTTAATTTGTTAGGCAGAATTTCTAAAATGTTACAATTTTAAAGATTCACACTGTAGAAAAACTGACAGCAGCACACGAGCTCTAAACTACAACCAAACATCAGTCTTGTATTATTGGTGATCTTTCTAATAATATTCTTCTTTTTGGCCATAGTCAACCCAGCAAATGGCAATAACTTTTCATGGAGCATTTTGTGATGGCATCAAGTGTAATAATAGAAATGATTAAACATTTTAAAAACTGACATGAAATTTGAGGAAATATCAGGAAAACTTGTCTACACTGAACTTACCAAGGATCATGTGACCATGGACCTTGTACTCAGCAATCTTGAGGTCCAGCCACATGACAAAGTGTGACAAAATCCACGGCTGTGCTGAATGGACCAGCAGAGAAAACTTCTGTTTCAACCCTAGCAGGTCTGCCATGATGCCGATATTTGCCAGTATCAATGCTGCAAGAAGATAAAACAGAGCACTGTCATTTCACGCTCAAGGTTTGGTGGCAGCTGATGCAACATCTCCAGCACTGCCATTTTGTTATTCATCCTTTTTCAAGATAGTGATCCGTCGATTCGATTCAGGAGCAAGTCACTGCCGAGAAAACTTAACCATACATACCTGCCTACCTACCACCCTATCCAAATCGCTCTAATGCTCTTCTACCTGTAAGCCACCCACTCTTTCCTCTCACCCATGATGTATCTCAACTCCCATGCAGCACAAAAGGACAACCATAGGAAAACCATGGATCTTCAACAGAATGCTATGCTGTGTGTGACAGGATACTGCAGCTTTAATTCTCTCAGCAGTGAAAATCTCAAGACTTAAATAGCTTTGCAGCGTTAGCCAACTCTCCGCCGCTTTCTGTGAATCCATGCGAAAGCTGCACTATTCCACCTGTGATAAACTGACCCTATAATGACAGCCAGATGCAGTCGAGATTACATCAAAGCTTAGCACGAGAAGCTGAGGGGGCATTGACGGTGTAGAAAACTCTCCCTCATGACACAGATGAATTCATGTTGATTGAATGCAAAAATACGTATGTTATCCATGATCAACGTTAGTTTTTACTGTTATATAGAAAATATGTCGTACTGCAAAGATAAAAACACCAACAAAAGCACTGACAATGCGTGCGGTAGTTAACGACTCAAACGCACAGTAATAAGTATTATTTCCTCCCCTCATTCACTGCATACATCCATTTCAACTGTGGCGTCATTTTGAGCTCCAGTCCAGACCTTTCGTACACCTGTTATTGTCGCATCAACTCGGCTGCAGTCCTTGTGACTTACAGTGTCTTGTGGAGGCCGTCACCTATTCAACAACACGTGCAACTGCAGCTGCGTTATCACTCAAACAGGTAGAGGTAGATAAAAGATCACTCATGTCTCATGAGGTCTCATCCAAACGTTGCAGCTTAGGTACCTGCTGATAAACCGCAAGTTCACACTGGACAAAGACCGCTCTCTTCCATTTTGATTTCAAAACCTGATAACATAAAACCGTACTATTGGAATAAATGGGTTTAGTGTGCGGAATGCACATTGCCACCTGCGCTGCACATGAAGGCCGTAATCAATGTTATCCCCGCCCACATGTTGTATACAAACAGTACACTACACCAACAACGGCAAGATGCTATAAATGATTTTTATTGAAATGGTACAATTATGTACTAATAAAATACTCCAAAAATAAATACGTGTATTCAGTGTTGTATTGAGATTATATAAGGTTTTGTTCATGAAATATAACGAGATGTTTATGTGCGTCACATGCAATTAAGTTTTTGATAAAACCAAAGCATTTCTGATCTCCAATCCACAAGAGTATCATCAAGTGCGGTAACTCCGAACTAGAAGATTGGCGTGAAAGGTCGTTACGGCTTACGTACGGCGACAGTTAGAGAGATATGTCGGGTGTTGCTCGTAAAACCATTACGACACCCACTCTCCTGTATCGTCATCTATTAAGATGTGTTCGCCAGCTTCCTGAGAATGCTCAGTCGCACTACAAGCACTCCATACGGCAGGTAACTCCGAAACCAAACGCTGCATCTTCGAAGACCGTACATCATCGTACATGATGATGATTTGGTTGGTCGTTGTTCTCGCAACTTCTTTCTGCACTGCAGTCTATCAGTTTTGGAAAACCAACAAAACAAAAGAATAAGGACAGACTGACACAGACACACAGCCCGAATAGAGAAATTGATTGCCAGACTCGCATTCTGCGCAGATGTGCGATCTCGTTGACGGTTAGCAACATTGCCTATCGATTTTTTTTTATTTTTTATCAAAGTAGTTGCTAGCTAATAATTTTGGCTATCCACCTATTGCCGTGTTGGATGCAGAATAATTTTCTTCCCATCAGTGCAGTTACAAGAAACTTGAAGATGTTTCTTAAAGGATTTTGAGGTGACTCAGTCTTGTGACTAGCCCAGTGTTACGGGTATCCATAATCGAAACAACACGGTCCCAGGGTTAAGTACATGTCTTTATGACCAATCACAAAAACATGCCCGTAACAGGGGTAGAAAAGAAAAAGAAAAGTAAAAAAGAATGTTACTCGGTTATCTGGTTCAACCACAACATCCTCGATAACCTCAATCTCATAAAATGTACACCTAATTCTTCCTCTAATTCACTCCCAAGGGGAAAACAAAAATAAAACCCAGCAGCACAAGTAAAAACATAAAACAGTATCGGTCAGCCTTCTACTAATATAAACATAAAACAGTATCGGTCAGCCTTCTAGTTCTACTAATATAAACATAAAACAGTATCGGTCAGCCTTCTACTAATATAAACATAAAACAGTATCGGTCAGCCTTCTACTAATATAAACATAAAATACGCCGGTCAGCCCTTGACAAATACAAACTATCGACCCGAATAAAAGGGGTTGCACCAACCTTCCACCACTGCCCATGCTCTGCCTCTCTCTCTCTCTCTCTCTCTCTCTGCTCTTCGTCGTCTTCTCTCTCTCGTCTGCTTCAATTCGTCTGCTTCTTTCTTCTCTTCGTCTTCTTCTTCGTCTCTCAGCAGACGGACCATGCTCGATCTTCTTTCTTCTCCATACTCGGGCTGACGGCAGACTGACGGCAGACTGACGGTGGATCGACAGCTGACCGATCTCTCCCTTCTCAGTGGCAGACTATGCAGCAAGAAAGTCCACTCCTTGCAGCAAGACAGTCCACTCCACGCAGCAAGACAGTCCACTCCACACAGACTGTACAGCAGACTGACGGCAGAACAACCTCTCCCCTCTCTTTGCAGCAGGCAGACTTAGGCAGACTCAGGCAGACTAATCTCTTCTTCTCTTCTTCTCCTTACTTCACCGTAGGCAGGCTGACCTCTCCTCTCTCCCTCCAGCAGGCAGACTTACCGCTAACTCTTTCCCTCACTAACATAGCCATCATCTCATAATCAACTCACAAACTCATCACTAATCAGACCCCAGAGCAAACATCGCTCATCACCCTCAGGTCAGAACTCAATTTCTACTCACTCCAAACTTTCATTGCAAAAACGCATACAGCCGTCGGATTACCAACCAGCAAAAACCAAGTCTATCTCAAGTAAGACCTCTGGGAAACAACTTTCCCCATTACACCCAGTGAAATGTTAAGTACTACTCTATTTCGGTTTGTGTTCCCCTGCAGATTGGGCGTAAGAATAGACTCACCGTGTCTCCCTGCGCGATTTGTGAGAGGCGAATAACTAAGGAAACTTGCCTTGGCTTGCTCCTACTCTAACAAGCTCTATTGATTTTAGTTATGCATTGCCTTACATAGCTGACAAAGGCTGATACGTGATAGGCTGTAAAACTCCATCCATCCACCCATTTCCATTTGTGCCAATTTCATAATCATCATTTGCATTACGTTCATGTTGCATTATGCCTGCAGCACGTGAGATGACTTAGAGATATGAATATTTCAGAGTTTTGTCAGTCATGGTGATGAGGCTGATCCAGAGAGAATACAGCAAATAATCAAGCGGGCAGTGGAAGATGCAGAGTGGCTCCTAAAGAAGGTACTTGCAGTCATTTAATATTCATATAGTCTTCATGCAGCTGTTAATGGCTGTTGTAATTGTTGATCTTAGGGTCTGAATCGGTCCTCAAAACAATATATAAACAGAAACCAAAGGCCTCAGTTTTCAACCAATCATTTCATTCAATTTCTGTTTCAATGAACTGTGAGTTCTCCTTTGAAGTTTGTATTGTGGCCACCTGTTACGAAACGCATATTTTCCATTTATTCCTGGTTGTGGTTATATCGTATAGTGGGTTGGGAATTACCTGCCAAGCCATAGTGTATATTGATATTTGCTGCCAAGCCAGTGTTGATGTTGGGATTGATATGGTGAATGGAGTTTTGGAAGGGAAAACGAACAGTGAACCTTGCTTCCCTTCCAATGCAGAAATGAACTTAGTGGAACGTTTGGGAGGATGTTTTATTTACCTTGATTCACGTTCTACCATTGACCAATCTGCAGTGAACTTTTCAGGAAACGGACTAATGAAACTGCTTGGTTACTGTTCAATGGGAGAAGTAGATGACTTTATGAACTTTTGATTGGTCAATTGATACGAGATCGTGAATCAAGACATCCTAAAACGCTGTGATTGGTTGAGAACGACAGGGAGAATTCTGCCGTTGTATTTAAACCCTTGTTTTGGGATCACGGTGTGCCCGTAGCAAAACTTTCATCGAGATAGCCCATGTGTAGGACGGCACCCTGTCTCAAAGAGTTCACGAGGTGGACATGTGTGAAAACTGATGGAATTTTCGTCCACTGATGGACTAATTCTCAGTGACCCTCTCTTCAAAACGTCTATGGATAGACAACGGGAAAAATGGAGGACTGTTCTCACTTCTGCCTGGAGGGAGAGACAACGTAAGGTATTGCAATCTTTTGTTCTTGCAACGTTTTCCTCTCCTGAGTGAATTATCTGCTGACCACCCTGTGAGGAGAAATTGTCTCTAGAAATTTCTCCCACTTCTGAGAAAGCCACCTGCGAGAAATCTCTGACCCCTCGCGCCCCGCTCCTCCTTCTCGTCGTCTTGCCTACCGTCTCGCCTCGCCCCTCCTCGTCGCCGTCTCAGCTCGCCTCGCCTGCTCAACGACGCCTGCCGCCTGCTACCCACTTGATGTCAGACTACACGTTGATGCAAGAGCCCTCCATCTCCGGAATCAAGTGCAAGTCCCCGCCTCACCCTCCACCACGAGAGTGGAGAAATCTCCACGCCTCATCACCAGAGAAAATCTCCAGTTTCGTCGTATATGTGCAGTGAGTCCATGAATGGACATATCCCCCCCCCCTAATCCCCTCTCCCATCGTGTGTGTAGAATCTCATTCACTGGAAAAGTAGCCTGTTTTGCTGGCTACGGATTGGCTGGACGCCACACCAAGTTGCGTACGTGAGTACAGTTTTCCCATCATGGCTTGGCAGCCCTCTTAGTTAATTATTTAATTCTGGGGAAGGGTTTATTATTTTACAATGCGTTTCAGTATCACTATGCCTTATTATTCATTGTGTTGAAACTTAACACTCTTGACCAATTTGATTATTTGTTGATTAAAGCTGAATTTGAATTTGATTTTCTGAAGCCCAGTCATTCATTTGCGTCCAATTGTCATCCTTGTGCGAATGGTTTTGATTGGAAGGTGCCAAGTAGTACGGAATTCCCTAGACATTTAACGAGCCACAGAAAAGATTAATAATCTTTTAATACTACTTGTGACACCACCTATTCTCCAAACTGAATGATACTTGACCACAACCATGGCACATTCAGATACCAAAGCACGGTCACCATTTTGCATACTCAGATCTATACTGTCTCATCTATGTGATCAAAGTTTTGAAAGTCACTTCAACTTGTAAATTCAAAATGTGCATGGGAAGAAATTTAATTAATTTCCTTTGATTTTATTTGAATTACTTTAATTCAGTTTAATTTACATGGATATCTTATGTATGTATGTATGTATTTTCATTTTTTACTGCGCCATTATCACGATAAACATGTTCATGGCGCGACAAGACGAAATAAAAAAGTTTTGAGGCCAGTTTTAAATGCGGCCAAGGATGGACTAACCCTCAGACCCTCAGGAAGTTGGTTCCAGAGTCTCGGTCCAACAACGCTGAAGGAGCGGTCACCGAAGCTCCGCAACCTTGTTTGTGGGACAATCAATAGTCTTCTTTTTGAGGAACGGAGATTCCTTGTGGGGTTGTGAGGTCTAAGGAGTTCTCCGAGGTAGGTTGGGGCTTCACCAGTTTCACACTTAAACACGATGGAGAGGGTCTGAAATTCCACCCGTTGGCGAACTGGAAGCCAATGAAGGTCACTGAGAACAGGGGTTATGCGAGCCCACCTCGGCAGTCGCTTCACTACCTTACACCTGAAGTCAAATGCAGTTTGTTACCAGTCTAACAAAGGGCTATCATTGATTGACATGGCTTACTGTAGGGGAATGACCTGTGATGATTTTCTCTTGATCATGTTGTTGTTGTTGTTGTTGTTGTTGTTGCTGCTGTTGTTGTTGCTGCTTCTGCTGCTGCTGCTGCTGCTGCTGTTCTGATGGCAATGCAAGAACTGTATTGTTTTTCCTGTTCCAGTATTCCAAAGACAAATGAGGAAGCATTGGAGCCAGGGGTTGCAGGAAATGGTTTGTGACAAGTGAGCTGCCCCTGAGTGGAGGAATGGGCTGGTCAGTGTCAAGACAGGGGAGAAAAACCCCTCACAAGATCCAGTTTAATAGGGAAATGTTTGAAAAGGAAATTCTTTTACTGGTGTATGGATCTCCATACCACAGTTGAGGAATGCTTATTTTAAAAAATCATTATGACATGTCATAACCATTAAATGACAAAGCATTGGCAGTGTGTGAAATGAAAGTCATGGATAGAATTTGCTCCTTGTTGCAGCAGCAGCAGCAGCAGCAGCAGCAGCAGGAAGACCGCGTGTCATGAAAGGCTTCCTTTGTGATGACTGAAGTGCCATGTCTGAATCATGCAAGCAAGGCCACTGCTCCACCAGTGTTATGATTGGCCAAAGAAAAAAAAGTGTTGTGGTTATGGTTACCTGACCGACTTTTTTTTTGTTGGTCTTCTGCTGACTCTTAACTTTTTTTTCAATCCTGAAACAAGGTGTGGGGGGGGGGGGGGGGGGGGGGGGGGGGGGGGGTAGGGGGGTTGAAGGAATGGACAGTAATCAACAAATTGTGTGCCGTCCCACCTTCCCAGCTTTATGAGCACCCAGGGAAGCCACTTTTAAAGTGTGTTTTTTTTTAATCAACGAAAGAAAAAAAAGTGATTTATGACTGAATGTTCACTCCGGCCTCTTCTGTTAAACAAAAGAGTTGAGACCGACCTTATTTTTTTCTGGCCATGTTATCATAACCACATTAATTTTTTTTCTATTGGTCAGGCAGAAAAGGCTGTTCTTGCATGGGTGAGTGCCAGGAAGTAGGGTTGGCCTGCAGCTTTGCATGGTGGGCAGGGTACTGGGGAGAGGTCACTTTTTGCTCTGTGATAACTTTTGTCGATTTGTTGTGTGGCAGTGTTGTTTTCTGTTAGAAGATGTTAGGTATGAAACAGAAAAATGGAGATTGGCTCATTTAGGCAAAGACACTGTGAGGAAATGACATGGCTCTGTCCATGGCTTTTAGTGATGGATGGAATAGGATAATGAGTGCTGTAAGCTCTTAGTTTCTCCTCCTCCTCCTCCTCCTCCTCCTCCTCCTCCTCCTCCTCCTCCTCCTCCTCCTCCTCCTCCTCCTCCTCCTCCTCCTCCTCCCCCTCCTCCTTCTCCTCCTCCTCCTTGCTTTTGATGAGTTATCATGATTAATTGTCCTAAGTTCAGCATGCAGACAAGCTTTGTCACCGACTTCTTGCAACAAATGCAGTTGTCCCACAGTTTGTCATGACAAGCAGTTTGTGAAAGGCAACTGTCAATGTGAGGATTAACCCTAAAAGTAATACATGGCCAGGTTATCAGCAAAAGTTTCCATTTAGCAGTTGCTGTAGCCCCCAAATTATACCTCCACCCCATCAATCCCCATTTCAGCTGGAAACGGCAACAGTGTATAACAGGAACAATACACAACAGGAAAAATACACAACAGGAACAGTTCATAATAGGAATACTATACATCGGGAACAATTCCCAATAGCTCAGCCAGAGCAGCTGCTAATTTAGAACTTTTGCTGAATTTTTAGCCCTGTAATGGTTTGAGCACTGATGGACATCTTTTTGATTGCTTTCCTGATGGGTATCTGTGAATCTCCTGCAGTTGGATTAAACTCTTGTCATGATGAGTATTGATACTTGCAAGTGTAGATGAATTGCTTTATGATTTTATCCCCAAATCTCATCTTTCCTCATAGATCATACAGAAAAGGATTGATAAGACTAAAAACTGATATAAATATATGTCCTGCACACAAGACCTCCTGCAGATCTG
>JAWQFJ010004611.1:40000-50000 GCA_034096865.1 Theodoxus fluviatilis | reverse complement strand
TGATTATGTTGACAATAGCAATGTTGAGGTTGTGCATGTCACTGATGATGATGTGTGCAGTACTAGTGATGATGTTGATAATAGCAATGTTGATGTGCATGCCACTGATGATGATGTAAGTAGTACTAGTAATTCTGTTAATAATAAAATATCCTCAAGCAATTGATCGCAACTTTACACCTTCAATGCCTTTCAGTGCCAGTGATTATGTTGACAATAGCATTGTTGATGTTGTGCATGTCACTGATGATGATGTGTGCAGTACTAGTGATGATGTTGATAATAGCAATGTTGATGTGCATGCCACTGGTGATGATGTATGTAGTACTAGTAATTCTGTTAATAATAAAATATCCTCAAGCAATTGATCACAACTTTACACCTTCAATGCCTTTCAATGCCAGTGATTATGTTGACAATAGCAATGTTGATGTTGTGCATGTCACTGATGATGATGTGTGCAGTACTAGTGATGATGTTGATAATAGCAATGTTGATGTGCATGCCACTGGTGATGATGTATGTAGTACTAGTAATTCTGTTAATAATAAAATATCCTCAAGCAATTGATCACAACTTTACACCTTCAATGCCTTTCAATGCCAGTGATTATGTTGACAATAGCAATGTTGATGTTGTGCATGTCACTGATGATGATGTGTGCAGTACTAGTGATGATGTTGATAATAGCAATGTTGATGTGCATGCCACTGGTGATGATGTATGTGCATGCACATAATCTCAGTTGGTCAGGAGCTTCCTCCACTTTCCATCAAGTTTTCAATATACATCACCAGCTCCTGGCAGCCCCATTTCCAGTAGTCTCCCCTCTTGCGTGAGTGCACAGTCAGCTCCTCAACCTCTACTCGCATATTGAAACCCTGTCTTTTGACAGGCAGATTTAGTCGAGCAACCTTTTGCGTTTGATTATGTGCGAGGCGCAGTGCCGCCGCTCAATTCCTGGGACGGGAGAAATATGGATTCTTTTTTTGCTATTTCCCAATCGGTGGCTACCCTGTTTCGTTACTATGTGTTGTAACCCTGTGCGTGCGTGAATGAGTATGACTGTATAAGGTTAACATTTATGTTGCACCTTCCTCTCTGTGTGACTGTGACAGTGTTGGTTCAACGTCTATGACGTGCCAAACAAGAAATGATTGTCCTAAAAGAAGCTTCCTCAACTTTCCATTATGTTTCCAATGTGTTACGTTACATAACATTATGTTATGCTATGTCACAACACGTCATGACACGCTAGTTATCGTCACGTCATGCCATGTCGTGTCGTGTCATATCATGTCATGTCTGGTGGTCTTGTGTTGCGTTGTGTCGTGTTGTTGTGTGGTGTTATGCTTCACCAGGTTAGACTATCTAATGGTGATGGGCGTTAGGTTAAACAATCTCCAGTTCTGTTCCTTTCTGTAACTCTACATGCTCAGTGGCACCGTTCTTGCAGGCCTCCAGGAAGGGAGGAACCAGTCAGGGAACACCATGATCAACCGGAAGTCCGTCACGAGGCCCATGACGTTACTCTCGATGCCCCCGTAAGACGGAGTTCAGCAGAGAGCAACAAGAGCGACAGCAAGACCAAACTCTCGTCGGATAAAACAGGTCCAGGCTTGAGTGCTGCCAACCCCCTCAATCGCCAGCAAAATCCACAGAACCGGGACGCCCATGTGGAGAAGCCAGCTCCTGCAGCAGCAGGTAGCGAGGATGCAGACGTTCCCTCTGGAGACAGCCAGGGAGGAGACAACAGAAGAAGCAGCGAGGACGCAGGCCAAAATGACGAAAACAGCGAGACTGCAGCAGCAACAGGCGATGAAGAGATAAAAGAAGAGGCAAATGGAGGGGATTATGATTCCAAAAACAACAACAACCAGAACGGTAGTGAGCCTCAAGAAGGTGGCCCGACCGCTGCTGCCAACATTCTACCGGTTGTACCGTCCCAGCAAACAGTGCAGTCAACAGGAGACCACGACAGCACCGATAACCGCCTTTCCGACACTGACGGTGCCCCGAAACATCATGCAATGGATGCAGGTGAACATCCACAGCAAGGTGAAAAGCCACAGGAAATATCTATGGAGGAAAGCTCGACAGTTGATGGAGTTGCGCAACCCAGGGCATATTCGGATCTAACAGAATTTGAGAATGCTGCAAAACATGATACCGAGGAACGTGGGAATACTCAGGGTGAAGATCAGACAGACCTCCCTCAAGGAGCTGGGAACGAATGCACCACTGAGAGGGCAGGCGTGGCAAGTGGCGATGGTGGAGATGACCACGAGGCGTCTGACACTATGACAACGCTGACCAGTGCAGCTGCACCAGAAGCCAGCTCCGAGACACCCAGGGAGTCCGACAAAAAGCGGGCCAAAGAACGCAAGAGGAAACGGAGGAAAGAAGAAGCCGCGACGACGATGGCGACACCAGGAAAAATGGATGAAAGCATCAGGGAGCAACTGGTCCAAGGTGCTCTTGACGTCAAGTGTCCTCCCACTGCAAAAGTCGTCCGTGTCTTCCTCAGCAGTCCCTTCACAGGTATGCCTTGACTGCTGCGGCTCTCGCTCGCAGTGTGTCTGTGTATGAAATCGGTTATGTAGCTGCCAGTTTTGTTTTTCTTGCATGATCAGCCTAAGAAGACCTAGGTATAGCTTTGGATCTCGTGTGTCCTTCAGTGATAAATTTGAATGTGCTTTTATCCATGTTTTGGACACGGCCTTAGACCTTGTTTACATTCCCTTGCATTCATCTTGCTTGACATCACTGCAGGAATGGCTAGCACAAAAATCGCCAGTCAATGTTAACGTCGGCATGTATCAAATACCTTTTTACTAGACATGCATGTGTAGCGAACTCAGAGGACCAAATTCCTTTGCTGATAGATAATATGAGAAGACGGAATATATCACACCACTTGTTTGTGACTTCATTCTTTCAAACGTTAGTCCTTCACGTGCATTTTGTTTCAAGTTGATTATTGTTAATAGTGTAACAAAATAGTCAGCACATTTGCACAGGCAAGAGTGCAGATCTTTTACTGTTACTGCCATTCTGAAAGCAACAAAGCTGGGAGAAAACACACGGCCGCCTCTCAGGGCCAGACCATAGTAGTCTCCGTTAATATGTTTGAATCCAAAAGCTGCACCCACTTTTACTCGAGCTAGCATCACCTGGAAGGCAGTTCTGGCTGTATCCTGCTGCGACTGCGGAAATCCGAAAATTACACTTGGTTGTGTAATCCAACAGTTGATGTGGAAACTCTGCTGCCCGAAAATTATATGCAGTTTAACGCGAAATGAGATGTAGTGCCACGTCAAGAAAATGTTGCCACCATGGATTTAAAGCCCGCCAGATGTCTCTGACAACAGCACAAAAAAGTCACCAGCTTGTGTGAATCACTAGCTGTATAGTCAGAGAATTCGGCCTGTAGTCTCCAGCGCTTCGATGGTGTGGCGATCATACAGTAATATCCACAGCTGGATTCTAAACGTATTGTGCTGCTCCATATCTAAGAGTATAACTCGTTACCTACAAGGACCATGATGGAAAATCTTAAATAGTTAACACTGGTGTGTTCTAACCTCAGTTAGGTTGCATGATCCCTAGGGAGGACATATGGTGTTAGATTGACAATCAGAGTGGCATCGTGGCCTGGGTATAACATTATGTGATTTGAACACCTGTTAATAAGTGAAAACTCGCTACATAAAGGTAAGCATCTTCAACACTACAGTTGTACTGATCTTGCCGCTTTACGTGTACCTGCAGACAGCCGTGGCGAGAGGAACCTGATTCTAAAGAGGACTTTCGGGGAGCTGAAGAAGCGGTGTCGAAAGCTTGGCTACGAGTTCCAGCTGGTGGACATGCGTTGGGGCGTGGAGGAAACCGTCACGAACCTGCATCAGACCACGGCGCTCTGTCTGCACGAAATCAGGCAGTGCATGCGCATTTCCACAGGGCCCTGCTTCCTGGTGAGTAACCCTCTGTGGGTTGAGGGTAAGAATAGATCCCCCGCGTCTCTCTAGGCGTTTCGTAACAGCCAATCGACTAGGGAAAGCAAGAGCTGACTCGCTCTACCTCCAGTGATTGTATAGTCAATGACCTTACTCTGCAAAAAAAAAAGTCTGATCGATTGTAACACTGCGTCAGTCCACTCCAATATAGTTCACTCCACTCCACTCCACTCCACTCCACTCCACTCCACTCCACTCCACTCCACTCCACTCCACTCCACTCCACTCCACTCCACTCCACTCCATCCCATATGGGTTCGGGGTAAGAATTGACCCACCGCGTCTCCCTACGCGATTCGTAAGAGGCGAATGACTACTGACACCGTGACTTGATTTGCGTCTACTCTGAACTGCTCTAGTGAATTTCGTGCTTAGTGGCCTTACATAGCCTTCAAAGGCTGATAGGCCGTAAAACACCATCCATCCATCCATCCCAGTCCAGTCCAGTCCAGTCCAATCCAATCCATTCCCATCCATTCCGATCCAACCGAATCCAACATTCATATATATCATCGTCATGGCTATGCTGCCCACATTGCAGGCGATGCTATCTCACCGCTATGGTGCCTTCTCCTGTCCGGACTCCATTCCAAAAAAGGACATGGAAGAGATCCTCGATCACCTCGAAAAAAAAGGAAAAAAAGATGACGTGGAGTTCTTGGTGTCACAACAACAACAACAACAACAAGACTCTGAAGAGACTGGCATCTGTGAGGGAAATCTAGGGTAATATATGAATCGTTTTGTTCTTTTGTTGTTTGGCTTACTGCTATTCTCCATAGCAATTGTGTGAGACGAGTAGTGGGCTGTGTGAGCCTGTAGTAAGGACTTCCAGTATCGGTAATATTCATGCATAGCAGTTGCAACGTTTACATGGATTTTACTTCCAAATTGAACATTGTGCGCTCAAAAATTGCTACGCTAATATTGTAGAGTGTATGACAAAATGTTAAAGTCATTTAAAATTCAAACGAGTGATGTTGTTTCGTGCAACACTACTTACGCTGTAAGGCAAATACATCCCTTTTCGTTTTTGAAGTCCTGAGAATGCAGCGTCATTTGCCTGGCTTCCCGTTTCCATCAAAGCATTTTCATTCCTAAGTGATCACTTTTCCGCTTTGGGGTGACAAACTATTACAGGAAACGAACATGTCCAACAACAAAGGTGTTCATGTTAGTAAAGCCTATGCACACTAGTGGCATTTTTCTGATTTCTTAACTTAAGCTTTCGACACTGAGGTGACTGGCAGTAAATTCGGTACTGTGTTATTTCTGTTAAATTTTTCACAGCTCAGACAAACCGGTCTCAATCAGAAAACTGTGGGGGGTTTTTTCCAGATGGTTTGTGTTGGACAAGAACAGAAAGCCCAAGGAGTATGTGCTTCGTCCCTTCAGCAAAAAGTACCCTGATACTGACCGTAAATTAACTGAGGCAAATATCATCAAGCTTATTCGAGAAGCCACAAGGGAGATGAAGGGAGAAGAGGAGGCCATGCACTGCATTCGAGGAGGTAACTATCGCGTCATTGTTAACAATGCACTGACGAATGATGACATGATTATTTCAAAAGGGATAGCTACAAAGTCGTAAATGCATACAAGTCTGCAGTCTTGGAAACTGTCACAGTCCCCACCACAATGTGCAATATTCGCAATTGAAACACTGCAATATATTTGTTTAAATCCTGATTTCATTACTTTTCCCCCCAACTGATCACAAACTCTAATCATCCCCCCCCCCCCCCCCCCCTCCATTTTTATTTTGTCTTTTGCGTGTTTCTTGTGGATAGTTTGTTTGTGTTTCCTCGTTTTTAAAACTACATTGTGGTACCCAACGATAATCTATATCTCCTCTAAGAGGACGTTGTTTGGGACACGTGTGACGTGTGCTTTATATCGATACATACTCGTATTCACACCGGCTGGGGAAACATCGTGTGTTCAGTACTCCATAATGAACACTTTTGTTCCTTTGACTTGTCTAATCTCAGAGAGCTTTGGCCGACTGAAAGACCGTTACAGAACATCCATTGACCCATTCAACCGCCCCATCAGGCACTCATTAACTCATCCATTCACGCATGCATGCATGCATCCTTTTCTCCCTCCCTCTCTCGCCTCCTTTATTTATCTTGCTACAGTGTTTCGACTCTACCTATTGCTGTCTTCAGTGACGGAGTTGGAGATTGAGGATGGCCTGCTGAACCACCCCAAGGTCGAGGACTCGTGTCTTTGGCTGCACAGGAACGTCGAGGACATTAAAGAATACAAGGGCGTTAAAAACTTCGACCGATTCATGGGTAAAACAGCGAAGTTTCGTCGATAATAAAGTCCTTAGTCTCTCTTTTGTTCTTAAGTTAGAGACGATGATAGGCAAGTGATTTCCTTTTCACCAAAGTATCGAGTGAAAAAAGAAATTAACAAAGCTGCTGGAGTCGCATGTACCAATTAGGTCTAATGCGCTTTAATGATCCGTCATACTTTTACTTGCTGAGTTTCTTTAATTTTTCGACTCTCAAATTAATTCAGCTACATGAAGTCAACGTGTCATTAATTGAGGAAAATACTTTCTCTTTTTTTGCATTTATACCTCATTTATCTGCAAATCCAGAGCAATGTTTTTCAGATACCCTGACGGAGGAAGATAGTCCCCTCAAAATGGAACTGATGAACGAGCTGAAGAGAAAAATGGACAAAAAGCTGAAGGGAAATTGGTCAGAGGACAATGTCTGTTCTTATAACGTGCAATGGTCCATTCTTCCGCAAAGGAAATGTAAGTAATGATAGGAATAAGCGTGCCTGTGTACCTGCTTGCGCACGTGCTCACGCGTGCAAGCGTTTTTTTAGTATATGCATGAATATAGTGTTTGTACATGAAAAACCACATTCACTGAAAGACTGTGTGTGGATTTCTTTGTGCCAGTGTGTGCAGGCGCGCGCTGACCATCGGTTGGCGCTCTATAGTATGGGCGGATTGACCACACTAGAGGAAACCTTCATATATACATTAGTACAGAAGTTTATATAAATACATGTATGCATACATGCGTGCTTGTGAGTGTCTAATTATGTTTGTCGAAATGCACACCTGCGGGAAACATCCCTGCTGACATGCGTAAGTGCGTGTACAAAGATGTTTTTGCACACAAGCCAAATTATTTGTGTACATTTGTATTACGACCGCTTTGGTTTCCTTGTGGGCTTCAACACAGTAGAACACGGTTCCAGTTCGGTGTGTACGGATACACACTCGCATGTCCTTGAAAGCGAACAGAACCCACGGGTTCTTGTCTGAACCCCTTATGCCTTCCTGAAAATTAGATCACATAGAAATTTGCTGTACGACTGAGCTACTATTCATTCAGTACTCCTTGTCCGAACTTTTTCGCGGCGGGACTCACTAAGTCAGTCTTCCTGCAGCGAAGGAGGACATTCCTGAGGAGGAGATGCAGAGGCTGGCAGAGAACGGAAAATGGCTGCCGTGGCTGGAGGATCGACTGGGGATGCTCATTGACAAGGCCGTTAAGCAACGCCAAGAAAACGAGGTCAAGGAAGCCCTTGTGGTGGAGCTGATGCAACATGCCACTTTGTCCCAGGACACCCTCAAGGACTTTTGTGGCCGTGACGTCATCCTGAAGGTACAGCCAACACTGAGCCTGTATTCAGAAAGCTGGTTGCGTACATGTGCGCGCATGTATACATAAGCATCGTTATACGCACGTATGTGCCTGTATGTTAACGTGTGATTATGATCTCACGTTTGAAAAATAGTACATGCTCTCTCTCTCTCTCTCTCTCTCTCTCTCTCTCTCTCTCTCTCTCTCTCTCTCTCTCTCTCTCTCTCTCTCTCTCTCTGTCTCACACACACACACACACACACACACACACACACACACACACACACACACACACACCTACGCCTTTTAAAACTACCATTAATTCCTTTGTGGAAAAACCGTTGCTGATCAATGTGAGGCAACGAAAATTAGAAAATTCACTTCGCACTTTATCTGTTCTCATTGGCAGAAAATTGAGAAGTATGTGAAAGGCGATAAAAACGACGAGGAGGAAGATGATGATGAGGACAACAAAGGCCTGAATCACCGCAAACCTCTGCTTCTCCATGGCGTGTCTGGCTGCGGTAAGACCGCCGTGGTTGCCATGGCAGCAAGGAAAGCCAAAACATGGCTGGATGGCAAGGGTGTCGTCGTAACAAGGTGGGTCTTTTAGGAAGGCCATCTCACACAGACATTTCATTTCAAAGACGGGACAGGGAGGACTGAGGGGAGGGTTAGAGAGGAAGAGTGGATAGGAGATAACGAAAGGGAGAAGTGGTTGTGTGGGAGAGGGGGTAGGGGGGGTTGTGAGGAGGGGTGAGATAGGGCCAAAAAAAGGGGGTGGGCGTATTGAGATAAAATGCTTGAAAATACCTATGTGTTTCATCTAGTATGTTAATGTCACAATATTCTCACGATCGCCCATGTGGTGCGATAAATATTCCATGTGAAGAAGAGGTAGTACAATATTATCTTATATTAACACATTACTGTCTCTCCCATCCATGGGCAAATCCAGAATTATAGTTTGTCTTCATTCGTTGCGCGCCGTAAATGTTATTATTGTTACCTTTGCGTCACTGTTGGAAATTGACCAATGAGAATAGTTAGTCATGTACTTAATTTATACCGTGGCAAAGTATGATGTGTCCACGTGACATATTCTGGTCGCTTCAGTGGCGGAGTTGATGAGACTCAGGCCAAAAGTACACCTCACCTACTAAAAGACGTATTCTTAGTTAGGATTGGGTGTGACATTACTCGTACTATTTGAACTATCGATAGGCTCTTTCCTTTTTGTTGATTTTAATGTTTGAATGGTTTGCATCCTCATTGGAGATCTGCAGCTAGCCATCATATTCAATGTTTTAAAAAATCGACTCAAAGTTCAAAGGTGCAACCTTCCCGCTTATCTTGTGCTTGGGTAAACTAACAATGTCACCTGCAGAACAAAAACGGTACAAATGTAAATACTGACATGCGCTTCAGGTTTGCGGGAATCACTCCAGACAGCTCGAGGATCAGCACCGTTCTGGAGAGTTTCACAGAACAGATTCTCACTTTCTTTAAGAAGACGAACACAGGGGGGGAAGTTGAAGGAAAGGACACAAAGGTAAGAGGGAAAATATCAAATCCTGAGTTTGGTTTGCATGATAACGTACGTCATGAACAGAAATCAGTGGACAGAATACTGTCATACTCTATATATGGCAATTTCTTCGACGTTGGTTCTCATCGTCGAGATGAAATGGCAATTGTTGCTTATCAGCACCGTGACAAATGAGAAAAGCAAAGGAACCAATTCATAGCGTGTGTTTGAGTGCATATATTTGTGTTCGCGTGGGAATTTTTTGTTAGTTGGGGTGCTTTTGCGCGCGCGCGTGTGTGTGCATGCGTGTGTGTGTATGTGTGTGTGTGTGTGTGTGTGTGTGTGTGTGTGTGTGTGTGTGTGTGTGTGTGTGTGTGTGTGCGCGTGTTTTTAGTGTAGTTTGGCTTTATCAACAAGGGGTCACGTTAGATCAAAACTTGTCACCAGACCCCCAAATTCGTAAAATCATCTCCTCAGGCTACATGCACCTACACCGCATTTGGAGTATCAGGGATTGTCTGACTGAAAAGACTGCAGCAGCCCTGGTGGTGACTCTTGTGTTGTCCCATCTTGATTACTGCAACAGTCTGCTGACTGCTGCAACCAACGGTCAATTGCAGAAACTTCAGCGTCTTCAGAATTCTGCAGCTAGGGTAGTGAAGCGACTGCCGAGGTGGGCTCGCATAACCCCTGTTCTCAGTGACCTTCATTGGCTTCCAGTTCGCCAACGGGTGGAATTTCAGACCCTCTCCATCGTGTTTAAGTGTGAAACTGGTGAAGCCCCAACCTACCTCGGAGAACTCCTTAGACCTCACAACCCCACAAAGAAACTCCGTTCC
>JAWQFJ010004611.1:0-35000 GCA_034096865.1 Theodoxus fluviatilis | reverse complement strand
TTCTGTCTGAACAAAATCTCAAATGGGGACGTGTTCTGCAGGTTTCTGTGTGGCGAGCTGTTCTTCTGGAACTGCACGAAACGTAGGCCATCTGTCCCACTCGTGGTATTGTTATCGATTGTCCAAGCAGTAAGCATCTGCTTTACATCTGCATTAGACCGCTCCACAGATCCCTGGCTTTGTGGGTGCTTCGCGCGGCCATGCACTATCTGCAGGTTGGGCCACATGGATTTCATTTCTGAGACTACATCCGCCACAAATTCTCTACCGTTATCACTCTGAAGAATGCTAGGCGCACCCATGAATGTGAATATATCTATGAGGTGGTACGCCACTTCGGCAGCCCTTTTACTCGTTAATGGTTTCAGTACCAAGAACTTGGTGAAGTGATCCTGATAATTTAATATCTGGACAAACTTTCCACTTGGTGTTGATTCCATATTGATCAAGTCAACTTGACCACGGTCACAGTACTTTCGTGACCGAATGGGTTTTACAACAATGCCTTTGTTCGGCAAGGGTTTCTTTTTTTGACATGTTTCGCATGCAGCCAAAAAG
Organism: Theodoxus fluviatilis; assembly: GCA_034096865.1. Lineage (NCBI taxonomy): Eukaryota > Metazoa > Mollusca > Gastropoda > Cycloneritida > Neritidae > Theodoxus > Theodoxus fluviatilis. The sequence goes on along the minus strand of JAWQFJ010004611.1, from coordinate 34,442 downwards.
AGGGTCACCATCTTCATTGGTATGTTTGCGTATTTGTCATCAAGAAATCTTTTTTTTTTCACCGCCGTGACCAGTCGACACGTGAGCTTCGTAGATTATGTCGAAGAGCTCGTCCCGAACGGCAAGGTAGTGAAGTGGATCAGCTTCATTTTTCCGGCTCTGAAACAATAAAAAGAAATACGTTTACAGAGATAATGAAACTGATTTTGCTGAGGATGATGCTGTTGTTGCTGCTGCTGCTGTTGTTGTTGTTGCTGCTGTTGTTGTTGTTGTTGTTGCTGCTGTTGCTGCTGTTGCTGTTGTTGTTGTCGTTGTTGTTGTTGTTGCTGCTGCTGCTGCTGTTGTTATTGATGATGATGATGATGATGATGATGATGAGAATGATGGTGATGATGATGATGATGATGATGATGATGATGATGATGATGATGATGATGATGATGATGACAACGACAACAGCGATCGATGACGAAAATTTGTGTGAGAGAGAGCAAGAGAAAGAAAGAGGCTTACCTTGACGATTTTCTTGACACCGCCAACTTCGACGACAGCAAATTTCTCCCGAAGATAGTAGAATGATTTGGATCTTTCACTGCCACACAAGGTTGCAAGCATTGCGCCGTATTCTTCTTGATTAGGCACTGTGTATTTAGACAGCTTTTCGCAGGCCACTTTTTCTTGAAACCGAGCCCGATGGTTTGCTACATTCGCTGCATTCGCTTCCATGATGCTGTCTCTGCGGGCACTGATCTAAAATGTACAATCACAAGCAATCAACAGCCCCAATAATCTGTTGTGTGAGACACGTTCACGGCGACGCCAATGTTAATATTTCACTTGAAAATCACTCATGCATTTCGGCAACGTGAAAATGCAGTGAACGTGAACTTCGTTTATGTCTGTACTGATTTCTCTGGTTATTAAATTATTAAAACCGACATTGTTTGTTCCATTTTGACCATCATCATCATCTTCATCATCAACAAAAAAACACGGATATTTATAACTGACAAAAAGGCCGAAATACAGTAAAAACATAGCTTGCCGATTCCGTGGAATCGGCTGCCGATTCCACGGAATCTGCTGCTGAATCCACGGAATCAGCAGTGGTCGAAATGAGTTCCACATTTTCAGCAAATCGTTGCCTATTCCGCGGAATCAGCAACGAAATGCTGATTCTACAGAATCGGCAAACTGGCTGCCGATTCCATAGAATCGGCAATTCCGCGATTTCGGCACGACATATACATGTTCAGTTCAGTTCAGTTCAGTCTCTTAACCCTGATATGGATTGTTGAGGCACCACTGATGACTTTTGGACAATCTTCCTCCATCGATCTCTATCCTCTGTGGCTCGCTGTGAGTCAGCAAAGGTCAAGTCTGTCCAGTCTTTGATGTTGTCTTCCCACCTCTTTCTCTGCCTGCCTCTCCTTCTCCCACCTGGTACGGTACCTTGCAGGATGATCTTGGCCAGCCCACTGCCTCTTGACACGTGACCGTACCACTTCAGCTTTCTGCTTTTCACGATTGAGAGCAGGTCTTCGTACTGTCCAATTGCTCTCCTGATTCTGTTGCTGACTTCCTCATTCGTGACATGGTCTTTATATGAGATGTATACATGTATACATTGACTCACAGCGAGCCACAGAGGATAGAGCTCGATGGAGGAAGATTGTCCGAAAGTCATTAGTGGTGCCTCAACAACCCATCTCAGGGTTAAGAGACTGAACTGAACTGAACTGATACACGTGCACTTTCACAAATTCTGTTTCACTGGGGAATGTAGAATTCGTCATGCTTGCAAATCTAACATTTTGTAGATCCTGATGTTGATGATGATGTATTAAAATGCATTACTGCTCAGCTGAAAAGGCTGAGAAGAAGCAAACACGACTGGTGGAGGAGCAGGCTCTAGAAAGGGGAGGCAAGTACAACATTCGAAAGCTGAGTAACCTCCCTTGGGCTTTGATGGGAGCTGGTGGCGATGCCAGAAATGCTCTCAAGGAAGAGTGCCTGTGCAACTTCAACTTCCTTCTCGGCAAAATAAAGGCTCTAGGATTCAGGTGAGACTTTTTTTTCTTTCAAGGCTATGGGTATTGAAACATGTCGTAACATGTAAGCTTGTCACGAATAGGGATGGTAAAGAAAAGTAGTATTAGTAGTCCAAGGCAGGTTATAATGTTGTAGAGATGCCTAAAGTAGAAATAGCAGCAGTAGCATGACTTAAAGTACTGGTAATAGTGGTGGTGATGGTGGTGTATAACAGTACCATTACGAGTAGTATTTGTAGAAGTAGCGGTAGCAGCAGCAGCAGTAGTAGTAGTAGTAGTAGTAGTAGTAGCAGTAATAGTAGTAGTAGCAGCAGCAGCAGTAGTAGTAGTAGTAGTAATAGTAGTAGTAGTAGTAGTAGTAGTGGTGGTGGTGGTGGTGGTGGTGGTAATAGTAGTGGTGGTGGTGGTGGTTGGTAGAAGTAGTAGTAGTAGTCGCCATAGTAGTAAAAGTAGTAGAAGTAGTAGTAGTAGTAGTAGTGGTAGTAATAGTAGTAGTAGTAGTAGTAGTAGTAGTAGTAGTAATTGCAGTAGGTTTAGCAGTAGTAGCAGTAGTCGTCGTCGCAGTTGGAATAATAATAGGAGTAGCAGAAGCAGTAGCAGCGCCATTACGAATAGTAGTAGTAGCAGTAGTAGTAGCAGCAGTAGTAGTAGCAGTAGTAGTAGTAGCAGTAGTAGTAGCAGCAGTAGTAGTAGCAGTAGTAGTAGTAGCAGTAGTAGTAGCAGCAGCAGCAGTAGTAGTAGTAGCGATAGTTGTAGTGCTTGTATGGACCGAATGTGGCGTATGGTGGGTGCTAGTAATTTACGTTTTGCCTGTGATTACTTTTAGCATGAGTTGGTGACGTGGTGGCTGAGAAATGTTTAAGTGTTGGACACTCAAGTGCGACACTCGAGCGAATGAACCACAAGGAGACGGGTGAATGTTGATTTTATCCGCTGCCATTTTATCCTGTAAATACCGCGTATGTATTGTGATAAGTGACAGTGAAGCCGGAACGGATGCGTTAGTCGGCTGTGTGGTTGTTTTCAGGATTCTCCATGGTGTACGAGCTGAGACTCGATGCTGTGTGGTTGTTTTCAGGATTCTCCATGGTGTACGAGCTGAGACTCGATGCTGTGTGGTTGTTTTCAGGATTCTCCATGGTGTACGAGCTGAGACTCGATGCTCTACTGGCGGGGCATTCTAGTTCACTAGAGACTTCGGTAGTGTCTCCTGCCCAGTTGACATCACGTGATTGAAGGTTTTCGTCCGAAATATGCAAATGGAGGTCACACGAGAGGCTTGTGTGATAGCCGATCTGCTCCCTGACATACACCGTTAAAGTAGTTCTAAGACTATTTCGCACAAAACCCTTAACTTACTCTTGTTGAGGCAATAAACAAACGTTTATTCGATAAAATAAAATGTTTGTGTTGAAATGGAAACAAGTTTTGACATCTGAATGATTTCTGTAAAATGTGGAGGAAAAAAGTATAAGAACGAACTATTTTAGGCGCAATGCTGTAGTGCGAAGGGTCAAGTCTATTACGCATTCGTTGCGAACTGCGTCAGAGTCACTACTGACTCGGGTTCACAGAATGTGGCGGGAACCGGTGCTGAGACTATCAGAGGGGCCCGCTTAGTCACCTGTAGTTGTTGTCGGCGGGGGCCGTTATGGTAGCACCTTGTGCCTTTTTGTTGGCCAAGGCTGCTTGCGTGTGTGTAGCAGTCATATTGCTGCTAATACACCCCATTATATTATACAACCTGGTGTTTGTGTCTTTTCTTTTCACTTTTGATTGTGCAGGCTAGGCTAGCCTGAGGCCCAGTTAGCTGGTCCATAACATTAGTGATAGTAGAAGTAGTAGTGATAGCAGCAGTAAAGATAGTAGTGGTAGTGATAGTAGAAGTAGTAGTGATAGCAGTAGTAAAGATAGTAGTAGTAGTGACAGAGGAAGTAGTAGTGATAGCAGCAGTAAAGATAGTAGTAGTAGAAGTGATAGTAGAAGTAGTGGTGATAGCAGTAGTAAAGCTAGTAGTAGTAGTAGTGATAGTGGAAGTAGTAGTGATAGCAGCTGTAAAGATAGTAGTAGTGATAGTGGAAGTAGTAGTGATAGCAGCTGTAAAGATAGTAGTAGTGATAGAAGAAGTAGCAATAGCAGTAGTAAAGATAGCAGCAGCAGTAGCAGCAACAACTGCAGCATTGGTTGTGGTGGTGATATGTTGTGAAAGCAATAGTTGACGTTGTTGCTGTTATAGAAGGAGATGTTCTTGTCAGAATAATAGCAGGAGTAGTTGTAGTTTCAGCAAAATCATCATCATCAGCAGCAGCAGCAGCAGGAGCAGCAGCAGCAGCAGCAGCACCAGCAGCAGCAGCACCAGCACCAGCACCAGCATCAGCAATTTGCCTTTATGATGCAGTCAACCGCGCAATGTGCTGTACATTTAAGGGACCTCCAAGACATCCTTGGGTGGCTAGCTGCATCAACTGTTGTTCAATCCAGACTCTACTCCCTGACGACAGAAACTGGCAGTCCCCAAAATCCATTCCCGCTCTGTGTCGTCAGCTTGACGTATACTTGTTTTTTCATTGCAGAATTCAGTACATAGATAGCTCTTGCTTTCACCCTGGAAATTGTTCGTTCTGCAGAAGCTTGCTGGAGGATTTTGCCGAAGCGGTCACGCGGTTTCCTGAGGACAAAGAGATCGAAGTGGTGCAGGGGGCGCTTCAGCTATCCCAGAGGGCAGTGTACAATGACGTCAGAGTCCTGCCCAGCCAGCTCATAGAGCGCCTGGACCGCTACGTTGTAGGTTATTCTAGGGCGTCGATTGGAATAGGGGGCTTTTGCTGTATCTTACCGTCCGTCTACATGTTTGAGTGCGCGTCTGTTGGTATAGGTATGTCTGTCTCTTTGTCTGTACAAGTCTGCGTGTAACTTTGTGTTTCATTTGTGAAGCTGCGCACATACATGCTTTCAAGAGTATATCTGCCCGAGTATATGTTTGTATGTCTGTATGCCTTTCTACTTGCATGTCATTGTGTCTCCGTGGCTATCTACTCATCTTATGTGTGTAACCGTTTTCCTCTGTGTACGCGCACACACAAGCACAATAATTAATGACAAAACGCTATGTAATTTCCGCATTCTCACGTTGCAATAGCCACCATCTCAGAAATCACTATCATACTTCACCACTTTTAAGTTTCAACCATTTGCTCATTGCCCTAGTTTCTTGGGCAATCTGACTTCGGAAACTTTTAATGGTGTATACTTGCATGTTGTTCTGAGGACACTTCTTGTCTTGTTTGTATAGCTGCAGCTCTTCTATCAACTATGTTCTCGTTGTAGAAAAAGCAGGCGGAAGAGAGCACGGAGAAGACAGCAGTGCAGAGGTTGCTGGAACAGTGCTGGGAGGCTCCCTTCCCCTTCCTGGCAGCAGACGCGGCCATTATGGAGACTCCGGGAGGCGCCCTTGCCTTCACCTTACCAGCTCATGCCAATGACGTCATTGGTCTGCAGATCACCCCCGATGGCAGAGTGGCTGTTACTTGTGAGTTGTTTCGAAGCGTCTTGACAACACACGTCTTTGAGCCGTATGATGGTCGCATCGGCGCCATTGACTGGTTTGATGATGACGTTATGCCTATTTTGAAGCCAGAGGAGTATCCTTTGATCGTAGTTAGTCATGTCATCACCGTGAATTTTTTCGGTTGGGAATGAAATAGAAAATGACAATGAAAAATGTAGCTTTCAAGTGTTCGAACTCGTTATAATGTATTAGATAACTATAAGCAGATGCTTGAATTATCTCCACAAGCGGCAGCTCCGAAGAGAATCCACAGGGCTGTAACTTTGCGAAATACCTGATATCTACCCTGACGTGGCATCCAAATAATCAACTAACTCGCTTTGCAAAAATGAGGGTGATATACAACTGGAGAATTACATTTTTCTGCTGTAGGGGAAAAAAACTTATTCTTCGTCAGTGAGAGGCACATTATGTTTATATTTTCTTGGCTTTGTCAATAATTGCTATAGTAGGTGTAAACCCCAGCAGTATACTGTGTTCAGAATCTGAAGACACATATCAGTGTCATCCATAAATGGGTGATAAACCATTGTGATGCTGAGTTATTTTAGGAGGTATTGGTTCAAGGAAATGTTGCTAGCTCATCATATGTTATTTACTGTAAAAAATAGAACCAACAACATTAAAAAATCAGTATAAAAGCAAACTCAATAGTGAAGGACGTACTCTTAAGGAAAAAAGAATACCACCACAAAAAACAAATACACGTCCATCAGTTACCTTCACCATCACACAATCCACCGCATTTACATGAAATATTAAATGTCAACCTCTCAACCTTGTCAGGCGACAAAGACGGCGTTTTGAGAGTGTGGGACGTGGCCAAAAGGGGTCTGATGTACCCGGAGGTGAAACACACGGGGGGCACTCCTTCCCAAATCTTCCTCTCCACCTGTGGTCCCCGGGCAGCAAAGGAACCTCGCAGGTAAGGCAGCAGATGGAACTATAACCCTTATGTTACTGCAGTGCCTTTTGACGCCCGATATTTCCGACTTTTTACAAATATTTCTTTGAAGTTTTTTGAAATGTTGAAGAGTTAACTCCCTAAATGGGTCGTATGAGGATCAATACATTGTTTCAATTCAGTTTGGATTTGTTGGATTCGAATTTAAATCATGTTGGTACTGATAACTTCTTTTCAGTCCGATTCAAATATTGTTCTTCTTTACTGAGTTTGAGTCCAGTTTGTTTGGACCAGCTATTCCGATTCATTTTAAATGAGTTCGGTTCCCTTCTGCTGCTCCTGCTGCTGCTGTATGACTGCTGACTCCACGCAGGGCACTGGTGCGTGACGAGAACGCGGTGACCGTGTACAAGCTGGACACGGGCCGCCAGGACGAGAGTCTGAAGTTTGCGGTCTACGATCTGCACAATCCCGCCACGACGGTGGCTGGTTCGGACAACACATACATCATTTGTCTGGAAGGCACCAAGGCTGTTCGAGCGAACGTGGGCAAGTGCAAGGGGAAGCCATCAAAACTGACTCCTATGAACGATGGGACGATAGGTGCAAAGTCCCTAGTTGCAGGTATGCAAAGGCGCCGTATAGTCTACCTATATATGTCGCAACTCTCTTCGTATGCCAGTTCTGATTATTTGGCACTGCTCGCGGTAATGTCAAATTCTCTTTGGATAATCAACGTTTACAGTATGTCGACTTGGGCCGCTACTGGCTTCCTTTGTCTGTTTCTACCTCATCTGCTCCTCTTCCAAGCGTTTCCAACACACGTTTTAACGTAAACTTGTATTAATTCGACTAAATGTCCCGTCGTTTCGATGCTGTTGGATCGAGACTTTAGCACGCACACACACACGCACACACATACACACACACACACACACACGCATACACATACACACACACATACCCTACATACACGCACACACAGAACTTTAGGTAATATTTTAAACACTACTTATTTCAACGAAACTTCCAGGCTCAGGCATTTGATGGTGTCGATATGTCTACGGTAATGATACTTTCTATATTTCTTTGTCTGTTTTGTCATTAGAAGTTCTTGTTCACAAAGACGCGGATGGAATTTTTGGCCGAGTAGAGTTTGGGTGGCAGCGCACATGATATGTCTTGCTATTCCATTTATTGTTCAGCCTCTGCCTCCACTGCCCACAGGCTCGGAGAAGCTGGTGGCTGTGACAGACGAAAAGAGATACGTCCTGCGCCTTCTGAGCTCCAGCTCTATGGAAGACATCAACGGTGGCCAGGCCTGCAAGCGAGTGTTTCCTAAGTACAACGTTCCAGACAACCACGAAAAACGAGGCCCAACTCTGACCGCCCTCTGCTTCCATCCGAGCGGGTCCGAAATCCTGGTGGCAGCCAACCACTCCGCCAGTATTTTCGTTCTGGAGACCGAGATGCTTAGACAGAATAGGGTCGTCACATGTAAGTCAGCTGGACGACACGGGGTTGGAAGTCTATGTGCAGTGTACTTGGGATATTATTTTTCTTTCTGTCTTTGCTTTTCTGCAGTGTTAGGTTGTAAGCCCATTTAACAGATTGTTTAACGTTTCATGATTTACCTTGTCAATGCAAACAGTGCATCAATGCTGCATGAATGGGTACCGCAGTAGAAAAAAGCACGAGGATGTTACACGATGGGAATACTGTAATTAGTTACATAAACCACTGAATGTGAATGAACTTAATCTGCACAGCTTGTCACAAAAAGCAGTTCATATCATTAGTTGCTGTTTTGCTTGCAACTGAAAAAGGGAAATGTATCAAGAAAATGCGACTTAGTTTCCATTATACCCATCAAGTTATGAGTCGCACGACGGTGAAGTAGCGGGTAACATGGGTCGATTATTATCTCATTGCCGTCATGCAGGTCACATAGAAGATCCACCTCGCAGCCTGGCCATCGCTTACAACGGAGGGGACAAGAAAACTATGCAGGCCTGTTACGCTTACTTCCCATCCCAAAAGTCTGTGGCAGCCGTCAGCCTGACTGGGAAGAAGGACGCTACAATGACGTCACATCCTTGTGACGTAGTTCAGGCGGCGACTGCCGACATGGAGACGATGGTGACAGTGGGAGACGATCATGTGACCAGGGTCTGGAACATCCAGGAAGCGACGCAGTCCCGAGAGGCCTGGGGAGACACTGGGCAGGCGAGGCCGACCGATGCAAGGGCCGGGGATGACAGAGGCATGATAAGGTAACGTTCGGTTAAAAGGAAATCATTGCTGTCAACGCACTGGACATGTATGTTATCGCTCGCTCCTCTCTTCACATAAACATGCACATCCATGTGCGCAACACATGAATGTGTAGTCTTTGTCTGTCGCAGTCTGTGCCTAGAGCAAGGGTTTTGCGCACACACGGCCTTTTAATTAACTACTGTAGTATTATTTAAAGTAGTGTTTGTGCATGGTGTTCTCTACAAGCAAATATCCTGTGCTCTTCAATACAATAATGTTGTCATAATCATCAGTGATAAACATTTTGTATAAGCGATTAGGCCAGAAGGAATTTGACGGAGCCTTTCGTCCTAGTTACAGGCTGACCTTACCCTGCCCAAGTTTCCATACTGTTTGGACTACGGTATATGAATTTCTCCTTCCATCTTATGTACGACCGTTTCCAAGTAACTTTGGTGACAGCGTCACCGTTGCCTCGTTTAAGAATGCATAGTGCAGTGGCCTGAAATATTTGTTCTGAAAGATTATCTTAAAAAAATAAATTCCAACTTGTCTTCAGCAAATTAACTGAGGAGCCAACACGAAGACAATTTCCAAGATGATGGAGAGCTTTCGACTGATTCATACAAATGAATGTATGAAAATTCTGTATTAATATTTTCATTCAGGGTATTACCTCGACCGTTGACATTGTGAACGAGAATTAACTCAAGCGCCTGCAGGTGGAAATTGGTTTCGTGAAAGGCTTGACGTAAGAAGCAAGCAGCCCAATGAACAGGGCCAGGGAATCCACGCCACGCCCGTAACCATGACTACGGCACTGCAGACGATGTTGCTGGTGCGATGCCTGCGACAGATTTTCCATATTATGGTTGTGCAATCCAAAGTAGTCCAAAGCAATCTAAAGGGCCATTCCGGTATGATCTTAAAGTTATCACTGTAACCATAGATTAGTCGGTATCACTATTAAAACGAAACAGCAGTGTTTGGAAGCGGATTTTGTACAGGAATGACTGATTGGACGTTACTTATGATTGCAACGATCGCTTTAAGAAAGACCGCATTTGCTCTTTGGAGTGCTTTGGTTTGCTTTGGAGTGCTTTGGATTGCGTAGGATTGCATATCACAGCCCTGCGAAATCCACCTCTTAATCAGGTCATGCTTTTCGTGTTGTTCAGGTCGGTGTACCTCTGTCCCGGGACGTCTCGCTACGTGGTGGCCCACAAAGTGTCCCCCACGCGGGAGCAGTGGCTGCTGGTCCATGACCTTGAGAAAGGCAAGGTAGTCAGGCAGGCCAAGATTGAGCAGGTGATTTCCAGCACTGCTGATGCTCCCATCAAGTATGGTTGTATGGTTGTATGTAGCGTTGCATCATTTTGTGTTACTGGTCTTTTGCATGCCATTAGTTAGCAAGTTTTGGTCGAGCGCTGTCGTCTGTTTTAGTGCAGATCAATAAACAAAGCGCACCACAGTGGAGTACATTGGCGTCAGTGCAGTCAAGCTTAGTAGAGTGAAGTAGGGTACAGTGGAAGACGAAACAGTGCAGTCAAGCTTAGTAGAGTGAAGTAGGATACATTGGCGTCAGTGCAGTCAAGCTTAGTAGAGTGAAGTAGGGTACATTGGCGTCAGTGCAGTCAAGCTTAGTAGAGTGTAGTAGCATACATTGGCGTCAGTGCAGTCAAGCTTAGTAGAGTGAAGTAGGGTACAGTGGAAGACGAAACAGTGCAGTCAAGCTTAGTAGAGTGAAGTAGGATACATTGGCGACAGTGCAGTCAAGCTTAGTAGAGTGAAGTAGGATACATTGGCGTCAGTGCAGTCAAGCTTAGTAGAGTGAAGTAGGATACATTGGCGTCAGTGCAGTCAAGCTTAGTAGAGTGAAGTAGGGTACATTGGCGTCAGTGCAGTCAAGCTTAGTAGAGTGAAGTAGGATACATTGGCGTCAGTGCAGTCAAGCTTAGTAGAGTGAAGTAGGATACATTGGCGTCAGTGCAGTCAAGCTTAGTAGAGTGAAGTAGGATACATTGGCGTCAGTGCAGTCAAGCTTAGTAGAGTGAAGTAGGATACATTGGCGTCAGTGCAGTCAAGCTTAGTAGAGTGAAGTTGGATACATTGGCGTCAGTGCAGTCAAGCTTAGTAGAGTGAAGTAGGGTACATTGGCGTCAGTGCAGTCAAGCTTAGTAGAGTGAAGTAGCATACATTGGCGTCAGTGCAGTCAAGCTTAGTAGAGTGAAGTAGGGTACATTGGCGTCAGTGCAGTCAAGCTTAGTAGAGTGAAGTAGGGTACATTGGCGTCAGTGCAGTCAAGCTTAGTAGAGTGAAGTAGCATACATTGGCGTCAGTGCAGTCAAGCTTAGTAGAGTGAAGTAGGATACATTGGCGTCAGTGCAGTCAAGCTTAGTAGAGTGAAGTAGGGTACATTGGCGTCAGTGCAGTCAAGCTTAGTAGAGTGAAGTAGGATACATTGGCGTCAGTGCAGTCAAGCTTAGTAGAGTGAAGTAGGGTACATTGGCGTCAGTGCAGTCAAGCTTAGTAGAGTGAAGTAGCATACATTGGCGTCAGTGCAGTCAAGCTTAGTAGAGTGAAGTAGGATACATTGGCGTCAGTGCAGTCAAGCTTAGTAGAGTGAAGTAGGGTACATTGGCGTCAGTGCAGTCAAGCTTAGTAGAGTGAAGTAGGATACATTGGCGTCAGTGCAGTCAAGCTTAGTAGAGTGAAGTAGGATACATTGGCGTCAGTGCAGTCAAGCTTAGTAGAGTGAAGTAGGATACATTGGCGTCAGTGCAGTCAAGCTTAGTAGAGTGAAGTAGGATACATTGGCGTCAGTGCAGTCAAGCTTAGTAGAGTGAAGTAGGATACATTGGCGTCAGTGCAGTCAAGCTTAGTAGAGTGAAGTAGGGTACATTGGCGTCAGTGCAGTCAAGCTTAGTAGAGTGAAGTAGGATACATTGGCGTCAGTGCAGTCAAGCTTAGTAGAGTGAAGTAGGGTACAGTGAAGGACGAAACAGTGCAGCCTGTGACTTTTTTCATTGCAGTGTCAGGATGGCTACCTGGAGCTGGAAGTTCTGCCTACTAAAAACAACAGTTTGGAGGCAATACTGAAAATCCAGGAACCTAGTTCTGACACGGGTCGCCTGGCCAAGGTAGACTTGGACAAGATGGAGGTGGTCCGTCGCTTCCGTGCTGAGATCCACAGCGAGTGTGGCAGCAGTGTGAGGACTTTCCGTGTGCTTAACAAGCATGGCTGTAAGTGGTCGTACTCTGACTGTGTATGACGTGACAGAAACCAACTGACTGATTAGCACATAGCTGTGCTGATGCACAGACGCACATTACATCCACTGGGCACAAAAAAGAAATCTCTCTCTCTCTCTCTCTCTCTCTCTCTCTCTCTCCTTGCAAGCGCCCCCCTCCCCCTCCCTCCCTCCCCCTCTCCCTCTCCCCCCCTCCCCCCTCCCCCCCTTCCCCTCCTCCCCCCCACGCACACACTCACACGAAGACATGGTCAGCAATGCAGCTTTAAAAAACCGCACACACACATAAACATACACACGCACACACGGACGTACGCAAGCACAGACGGACAGACGGACGGACAGACAGACAGACAGATACAGTCAGACAGACGGACGGACTGACGGACAGATACAGACGGATACAGACGGACAGACAGACAGACATATACAGACACAGACAGACATATACAGACACAGACAGACATATACAGACACAGACAGACATATACAGACGGACGGACGGACAGATACAGACGGACGGACGGACAGATAGAATCCCAATCAAACTTGATTTTTTTTTAAACTGATCGCCTATCTTCTTAGTACTCAGTTTCCAGAACCTGAAGGAAAATAGCACGAGACGCATAAACAAATAACATACTCATCTAAATGCATATCTAAAAGTGTCATGATTAGGGGATCTTCTGACAGACGGGTTAAGTTACTCTTTCGGAAGCACAATGCCTGTTTGTGTTGCAGTGATTCTACACATGGACGATTCTGCCACAAAATTCTTTCTCCGAAACTATGAATCAGGGAAGGTTCAGAAGAAACTGTCTCTGTCGGATACCATTGAGTCTTTCCAGGTAGGTACATAGTCCAAGTTGTCTGTGTCGACTTGACATTGACACAGAGGTAACAAGACCTCACACTGAGAAAGGTGCGGAATAAAGCTCAAGCTGTGGACATAAACACAGGAGCATACGTCAAATTAGAAACTGGACGCTTTCTGCTTAGTTGCTGGTAACTTGGCACGTTTATTTTTAACAAGGACTTGTCGGGGTGTGTGTGTGTGTGTGTGTGTGTGTGTGTGTGTGTGTGTGTGTTTATTGGACAAGTTTGAAATTGAGGTAATGTTTTTTTTCGTTTTATGATAGAGACTCGTTCTTTATGCTTTGTTAAAGTCAGACAACTCTTCCCCTAATCATTGTCAGATGTAAACATTGAGTTTAACTCTGTCCATGCGCTCAGCCCGTGGTTCGAAGTTAATAAAATTTAAGACGTAGGTACCTTGAAACGTTATTTATGTGCATGCAGAAGCCCGATTTTTCCCCATTCATAACTTTTCTTTCAGCGCCGACCTTAAATTACCGCCTTAAGATGCTTGAAGACACTTGCACTTTTAAGGTATTGACATAATATTTGGTGAGCGTTTAAACAAAAGACTTCTGTTTATGACTGCTAAGTTTCATTGCTGTATCTTGTAAACACGCTGAGATATGGACAATACCGCACTGTCACCCGAGAAAAAAGGCCTTAAAACCAACGTTTTTGCCTGCAAAACGTGTTAACGCCTCCTGTCTTTCAAAGCCCGTAGAAGACACACCCTTTTTGTTTTCTCTTCAAAACGTATGTTGTCATAAAGTAAGATGGTTGGGCTATCGTTTAACGTTTAGTGTTACAAAATACTATTGCATCTGATTATTTTATGAATTTAAGAAACGGAAAAAGTCGTTTTGCAAGTTCATTTTCGGGGGGTACTCACTTTGACGCCCAGCTGCGCAGCGCTGAGTTAGGATAATCGTGATCTGTAAACGGGATCATAAAGGAAAATAAATGTCCTTTCCGAGCATATGTATATGGTTACTCAATATTTTCTCGTTTAGCTTTTATAGCAAATTTTCGTACCGCTCAACTTTTTGTGCGTAGGGTAGTTTGTACTTGGTGTATTTTTGCATTGCACTTTTTGATTGATTGCATTGGAGACAGTGCTAGAGGCGGCGTTATTGTCAAACCACTTTTCACTCACTGCTACGTCCTCAAAAGAGGCTCCTGCTTGATTAGTTTGTTTTAACACGAAAATTAATGTTGTTTCTGTATTTATCGATGCAGTTGTAGCCTGCAAAAATAATGCCTTAGTGTTGTGGTAATTTTGCATTGACGCATAAAGCTGTAGAATAGATACGTTCAGCTTCAGAGTAAAATTGCCACATGTTTAACATGTGGACTTCAGTCGCTTCTGCAACAAAAAAAGTATGTAGAATGGATAATACGGGATTGACAGATATGGGGTTCCAGCTGATATGTTGGGCATTAAGTGGGTAACTATAATTCAATTTTGTTCAGTCTCCCATTTGCAATTACACAAGAGGGATGTCCTTTTCATCTCTCTCTCTTTCTCTTTTTCTATCCCCCTCCCTCCCCCCCTCCCCCCCCCCACGCACACACACACACACACACACGCGCGCGCGCGCACACACACACACACACACGCACACACGCACACACGCACAAACATATACACACACACACACTCACACACTCACACACAACGCAAACACAAACACATACATACACACACACACACACACGCACGCACGCACGCACGCACACACACACACACACACACACACACACACACACACACACTCACACACTCACAAACACACTCACACACAACACAAACACACACACACACACACACACACACACACACACACACACACATACATGCCCAGCTCTCTCTTACGTGCCCATTGCTCTCCCACTCTCTCTCTCTCACTCTCTCTCTCACTCTCTCTCTCTCTCTCTCTCTCTCTCTCTCTCTCTCTCTCTCTCTCCCCAGGTGAACGTCCAGGAAACAGTCCTCGCTGCAGATGTAAAGACTGGCAATGACAAAAAGGAGGTGGTGGTCTTCACTCTACCCAAGGGAAGTCGCCAGAATAGAGTCACTATAGAGGCCACACTGGTGGAGGGCGCTACCTGCCTATCTCTGGAGGCCATCAGTGGCGACGGCAGGCTGCTGATGCTGAATGTTCAGGGCGTTCTACGAGTCTGGGACACCACCAAGTTTGCCACGGGATCTCCCGACAACTCCGTTAAAGCCAAAGCCAAGAACCAGAGAGGTGACACATGAAAGTGGTGCAGTGTGCAATTTCATTTCCCATCGCTTGTTTTTGCATTTGTATTTCATCAAACTGCAAATGGAATTATGCTTTTGCTATTGATGAATTATTCAGAATCCCAAAAGATTACCGTGGTTGCAATTGTTGTTATCGCTTACGTTATCGCAAAAACACTTTTCCTACTTTATTTGATCACCCTCTACCCCACCATCTCCCCCTTTTTTGTTAATCTCTCATCGCCCTGCTTCTATTAATGCTTTTCCTGCACCCGTCTCTACTACTTCTTCAGCAAAGATTCCTCTTGTTTTTCATGGTTCTGCTCTTCCTGCTTCTGATCTTCCATCTGCCTTACCTTCTCCTGCTCTTCCCCCTTACCCTCCTTCTCCCCCATTCACCATTACACCCACACCCAAAACTTCCACTGCCGCCGCTCCACTTAAACTAGTTCAATTACTTTCACCATCATCGTCGCCACTCCCGCCGCCACTGTTACACCATCACCAAGCTCTGCTGCTATCGCTGGGGCTGTCATATTTCTTTTCCAAAATCGATCGAATCTAGCCAGAGGTCTGGTGATCCACCACATACTGTGATACATGACAGTGGCATAGCATCGAACAGTTGTTTGTCTACGGGAAATGCAATAAATTCGACAGAGCGTTCACTTTGCATGTGTGGTTCCTTGGCAGGCGACCTTGCCGACAAACAACCAGAAGAAGACAATGGAGAGGATGAGTTGATTTCTGTCGCTGCTCTTGATGACGTCACCATAGCTTGTGGCTACCAGAGCGGTGTAGTCCAGGTCTACAATCTGCACACAGGTAGTTGAGCACCAAGGAAAGAATGGGCATACCATATTTTCACCCTACTCTCTCTCTCTCTGTCTCTCTCTCTGTCTCTCTCTCTCTCTCTCTCTCTGTCTCTGTCTCTGTCTCTGTCTCTCTCTCTCTCTCTCTCTCTCTCTCTCTCTCTCTCTCTCTCTCTCTCTCTCTCTCTCTCTCCTCTCTCTCTCTCTCTCTGTCTCTGTCTCTCTCTATTTTTTTTTCTCTCTCTCTGTCTCTGTTTTTCTTTCTGTCCCTGTCTCTCTCAATGCCTCTCTCTCTCACTGTCTGTCCCATTCTCTCTCTCTGCCTTTCTGTCTCTTTTTCCTTCCCTCTCTCTCTCTCTATGAATGTCTCTCTGTCTCTCTTGCCCAAGGATATTTATCGTTGAGATATATGTAACCTCAATTGTTTTACTTTGTCCGTTTATGTCACACACAAATTGTGTGCATTTAACGTCAATGCGCAATAATACTGTATTTGTTGGGATTATACTGTTGTCAAAATGTGCAAAAACACTCCATTTTGTAAAAAACAAAACAACTCGCGCGCATCTAGTTTTTACATCTCTTTCTCGTATCACACAATATATGAAACATTCCATTTTTACATTTAAAAAGTCGTTTTCTCTGCCGACTTTTTTTTTCATGGTGCAGTTGTATCGAATGCAGTATAACAGAACTACGAATATCGGTAGTTTGAATTTTTTGGTTTTTAAGATTTTTAAGTATCATTATTTAAATTTTGAGTGTTTTTTTTTTCTCCATGAGAACGGTGACCACTTGACAACGATTTGTTTATAGACTAATTTTAAAACGAAAAAAAAAGTATTGATTAATTCTATTTCTGAACGAAAGCCGCTGACCAAGCAAGCACAAAACAGATTACTGCGTATGCAGCCTTCACGGTTTGAACTGTCATGTGACCGTTATTTGGCACATAAAGTAATCCGTTCGTCTGTTCTTACCAATATGATCTCTTCATCGTGTGGATACACGTTTTTTTCTTGCTCTTGCCACCCACCTCATGGCGGAATCTGGGCCAGGAAGTTGAAGCTGCCCGACGCCCCTTCTTTGAGGCGTCTTGCATTTCTTTTATGACTGTCTCCCGCATTTACAATGGAGATTGTGTCCGCGTACACGTACTTAGGTGTTACTTTGTCGACAAAACTTGGTATAAATACAATGCTGTCGGACCTGGCAGGCAGAGGAAGAGCTGCAGCTTCGAGAGTCATGAGACTGTTTAGACTAATAGGGGGGCATGTTACTCCACAGATATTCAATAAAATTGTAGATGCGCAAATTCAACCAATACTATTGTATGGAAGTGAAATTTGGGGGTTGAATGATTGCCATGTTATCGAAAGTGTGCATATATTTATGTAAAAGCAATTCCTCAATGTTAGCTCAAAAACCCCTACCACCTTTGTATATGGCGATACATGAAGATACCATCTGTTCATCAATGCCATAATAAAAGCAGTGGATATATCTAAGTGCCGGGGTCGGTTGTACAGTTACTGAAAAGAAGTGTAGAATAAAAGCAGTAAAGTACTGGTTAAAGATTCTCAGAATGGACGAGAATAGATATCCACATATTGTATATAAAGCAATGTTATCTTGCGTTAATAGATGTGAGAATTGGGCTACAAAGATTAAAGGGATTTTAACTAGCTATGATATGATGCACATCTGGATAGCACAGGGAGTACATGATGAAAGGAATTTTTTAGAGCACTGAAGAAGCGAATGATTGAGACGTTCAAGGAACGGTGGTTTTGCAAGTTGAGAGAAAGTAAAAGATTTGTGCTTTATAGAGAAATCAAGACTAGTTTTGGAGGGGAAGAATATTTATTTGCATTGGATAAGAAAGTGTTCAGAGATTGCTTCATACGCTTCCGAATGGGTATTAGTGATCTTTCTGTACATAAGCTAAGGTACTCCCAAATGTCGACGATACTTTGTGTCCCGGTTGCCGAGAGGTATTCGAAGATGAACGGCATTTTGTTTTGAGTTGCCCGGCTTTGTCTGAACTGCAGGGCAGATATTTGGCACAGTATGTGGATTGGAAAAGCACAGATCGTTTTGTACATCTTATGTTAAATAATGATGCGAGAGCGATAAGAGCGATTGCCACCTACTTGTACCATGCACACAGACAGCGTGCAGACGCAGTGCATTCGGTGACAAGTAATTCATTTTTCTTAGAATGAAGAAACGCTAGGGATTTGCGAGAATACCTCTCTCCCCAATGCACTCATATCGGTGTTGATTTGTTCAATTGTAATGGGCCGCTGGCCTGCACAATAAACAAATTCGTTCGTTCGTTTGTTCGTTCGTTAGTTCTCTTTGTCTCTCTGTCTATTTGTCTCTGTCTCTGTGTCTGTGTCTGTGTCTGTCTCTGTTTGTCTCTGTTTGTCTCTGTCTGTCTCTGCCTTTGTCTATTTGTCTCTGTCTATCTCACTCTACCTCTGTCTCTCTCTCTGACTCTTTCTCTCTCTGTCTCTGTCTCTTTGTGTCTCTGTCTTTCTCTCTCTGTCTCTGTCTCTTTGTCTCTCTGTCTTTCTCTCTCTGTCTCTGTCTCTTTGTCTCTCTGTCTTTCTGTCTCTGTCTCTCTCTCTGTCTCTGTCTCTCTGTCTCTCTCTCTCTCTGTCTCTCTCTCTTTCTGTCTCTGTCTCTCTCTCTGTCTCATTCTCTCTCTCTGTCTGTCTCTGTCTCTCTGTCTCTCTGTCTCTGTCTCTCTCTCTCTCTCTCTCTCTCTCTCTCTCTCTCTCTCTCTCTCTCCGCTTCCTGCCTCTCCACTCTACGTGCGCGCCCGCACACACACAATCACACACACACACACACACACACACACACACATACACACACACACACACGCACGCACACACACATGCACACACACACATGCACACACACACGCGCGCGCGCGCCCACGCGCGCATATGGACATTCCTCAATGGCCGAGATCGGCACAAGCCTTTCATCGTTGGTACATTACGTGCAAGATGAATGCTAATAATTGTATACATAGCCTCTTCCGAGTAACCAGCCGACGTCTTATGTATGGCTTTTTTAAAAGCAAGAACGGAATGAATGTACATGTAGGTAGGTATCTTCAGCTGGCATTGCTGTGTTTACTGCACAGGCACACGTCTTGTGCGCGAGGAATGCCACAACGGGGCAGTGGAGGTCAGATCACAGCCGTGGAATCAAACGTACTTCCTGTCGTTCGGATTGGAAATCGCTGACCAGAAACTCGTGCTCTGGAGCAACCCCAAAAGTGGCCAAGTTCAACGACTGGCCACCTATCTTCCCGACTACCAGGTCGGCAGTCAGTCTCTCTCAACCTCTTAGTCTACGAGTGTGTCTGTCTTTCTGCCTTCGTGCCTACGTATGTCTGCCTGCCTGCCTGTCTGCCTGCCTGCCTGCCTGTCTGCGTGTCTTTCTGTTTGTGTTTCTGTCAGTCTGTCTGTGTGTGTGTGTGTGTGTGTGTGTGTGTGTGTGTCTGTCTGTGTGTCTGTCTATGTGTCTGTCTGTATATATGTCTGTGTGTCTGTGTGTCTGTCTGGCTGGCTTGTCTGTCTGTCTGTCTGTCTGTCTATCTGTCTGTCTGTCTGCGTGTCTGTGTGACTGTCTGTCTGTCTGTCTGTCTGTCTGTCTGTCTGTCTGCCTGTCTGCCTGTCTGTCTGTCTGTCTGTCTGTCTGCCTGTCTGTCTGTCTGTCTGTCTGTTTTGTGTGTTTTCTCAGTGTGTGTGTGTGTGTATGTGTGTGTCTGTCTGTCAGTTTTTCTGAGGGTTTGTGTGTTTGTCTTTGTGTCTGTGTGACTGTGTCTGTCTGTCTGTCTTGTGTCTGCCTGTCTGTGTGTGTTGTGTTTGTGTCTGTTTGTCTTTGTCTGGCTTTGCCTGTCTGTCTCTCTTGAAATAGAATGTTTATAAACTATCCGTCTGTTTTTAATTCAGCTGGACGCAGTACAGCTTGGAGGGGAGGAGGACGGGGGACTTGTGGTGGGGGCTGTCCGGGCACCAGTCCGAGTGACGTCATGGAGGGTGGCAGGTCAGGGCTACGGGAAGCCACAGACACCTCAACCAGAGATTCTTACAGGCACAAGTGAGTAGGATTGTTGTCACTTCATTTTGCCACGCCTATGACCCGTAAAAAAGAAAGCAATTGTATGGGAGGATCTGAAGTTATATCTGTCTTTCTATCTTTACTGTATGCATGTGTGTGAGTGCGCGGCGTGTGTGTGTGCGTGCGTGTGTGTGCGTGCGTGCGTGTGTGTGTGTGTGCGTGTGTGTGTGTGTGTGTGTGTGTAATCATGACTCTTTATGTATGTGTGCGTATTTGTGTTGATGTTTATATACATCATATATATACGCATATATATATGCAAGTGTACTCTGTATGTGTATATCTGTTCGCTCCTCCATGTATCTTGCTGTCGTTGTTTTTGTCCATCAGTGCATTCTCTAACCTCTGTTTCTGCCTGTGTGACAGTGAATGTGTTCGTTTTGTTTTATGTCCTTATTGCTGCACAGGGAACCCTTTTCTCGGGGTTATAGCTATCTCAGTATCTGAATGCATATTCTGGTACCTGCATGCTTTTTCTTCAGACCTCGACATGAATCTGAACTTGGACCGCAGCACGGTTTCTGACCCAGAGGATTCACCTTGCCTGTCGAGCTCAGACGACGAACTATGACAATAAAGAGCCAATGCCCATTTCATTTGGACAGATAGTTGAATTCCAAAGATGCGCACGAAAAGTATTGTTCTTTTGTTGTGAAACTGTAAATTTCCTGGCGAATTTGAAATGCACGCTTTTTGTGTTTCATCTGAAACTATTTCATTATTGATTATAGAATAGTAAATATTTCAAGTGCAAATACATGTATACATTATTATCGATGATGTATTTTTACATACTCGTAAGATGAGAACATTTAATTTTTCTTATGAACATCGCTGTTGGAGATATTTTATTAAGCGATTGCAATTGTCATGTAACATTTGAAATATTTAGTAAAGAGATTCGGCCTGTTGATTTGATTGGAACGCTGTTGTTGAAAATGACTCGTTATGGCTTTATATATAGGGGGACTCGTAATACATTGTCGACTGTGTAACGTGTTCATAGTACTTGTATCCCTGACTATAGGCATCACATTTTGTCACTGCTTGTAAAAAAAACATACCTGCCCACAGGGTACGATGGGCTCATATAGAGATGTAAGGTTACTCATTCAAAATTATGAGTTTGAATACGAACTTCTGCAGTGGCAAATTGAGCGTTTACACAAACTCATGGTTTTTCGCACAGAGCTAATCTCTTGGCCTAAAGGCACAGTGGAGGTGCTCAGCATAGCAATCCCATGATAAATGTATCTCAAGTTCTGCTTTGAAGAAGGTAGCTGTGAGGCAGTTTTGGTACCTGTGGATATGTCAGATAGTTCCAGGCTGCGATCGTTCTTTCAGAATGCTGTTGCTTCAGACCTCCTGATGTTGGTTCCCAAACCATGAGCCCTAGGGCCTACTGTGAACCAAATGCTGTTATAAAAACTTATTTTTTTAGTCAAGTTTCACTTCATAGAACTTATACGTGTACTTGCACTGATATAAAAGAACATTTCAAACGGATCTGCTGTGAATTCTGCGAGCACACGCTCGCGCAAACACACATACTACACACATGTATATGCACCCAAGCTTGCACGCACTTGCGCATAATTATACTCTCATTCAAAGACGTGCACACGAAGAAACGTGCATACACGCATGCGCGCACGAAGCATGGGGAACTTCTGCTGGCGTTCCTCGTTAACTCGCTTGGATTTCTCTTTCTTCGTGCCGACGCTGTAAACATTCCCATGCGGTGCAGCTTCCAACACATAATTATTATCTTATTTTCACGCACCTTCCTGAAAGTTAGTACCCCTATCGCAGCAAGGGTAACGCGGATTGTTTACTACAATATGCCGTTTGTTGCGGTTGCAGTGATCAAAGTGTAGATTTTTCAATGAGCGTATTGCTAAGATTGCGTGCCATAGTCCAATAGTAGTATTCAAAGACCATGGGAAGTTTTTCAATAATGTTTAACCAGTCACGGTGCCTTGGAAGGAATAAGTTGTAAGATGTTGGTAGGCAACTCAGCAAAAAATGTTGCGTCGGTTGGCTTGTGTTAAACATATTTTGCTTACTCCCATTTTGAATGTGTGTTTTGTATTGAACAATACTGTGATACGTACTTTTATGTACTTTCTATGACTATATAACAGGAGAATGTCACAAACTTGCTGAATTTTGATACTTCTTTACAAATGCTATAGCTTATATTGAAGGTGAAAAATGTGCTTTTTAGTCTAACGCTAGAATCTAAGCGGAAAATATTATCAACATGGGTTGTCGTTGTCATTGTTGTTGTCGTTTTGAAAATGTTATTAATGATGCTGTTGTTGTTCAGAAAATGTCACCTGACATTTTGTTAAACATGCTGTATGAAATCTACTGTTTTTCATATATAACATTGTCAAGCAGACCTATGTACGTTAGACGTAGCATTGCAAGGGCACCGAATAGATACTACGACACATATGTGGACACTGATGTCTTCTACGAAATCTTATTTAAAATGTGCTTGAAACGTTTTTGAAAAATGTCCCGACGCAGACAATGATTGTTTTACAAGTAACGATCGTATGAACTGCAAGAACTGCAATTACAAAATTGCGAAATCAATGAACTGTACATCTTTTCCCCCCTTTGCATTCGCGCTGATTTTGTTTTCACTTTTATCACTTTGTAAAATATGTTTTCAAACACGTCATTTAATAGGTGTTTAACAAAGTGCCTCATAAACTAACGTTTTATGAAAGTTATTTTGGGAGGTGGGGACATGGTGGTATGATGCAAAGAAAATTACTAGAACGTAATTATCTTAGATCTCGTGTGTCATTTTCTTATCTAGGCTTGCACGTGCCTGTCACAAACATTCCACTGTATTTTTATATTAAGATGTGTTGAGCACCAATAAAAACGTTTGTTTTATCTCACAAAGTAACTAAAATGTTGTTCCGTAGAAAGCTTTCCTTTTCGATAGAATTTAATATCTTCTCGAGTATCACAGAAGCATAGGGGAACTGTGGCAAAAGAAAACGCAACAATGAGGTCTGTGTGTGTGTCTGTCTGTGTGTGTGTCTGTCTGTGTGTGTGTCTGCCTGTGTGTCTGTCTGTGTGTCGTGTCTGTCTGCCTGTGTGTCTGTCTGTGTGTCTGTCTGTGTGTCTGTCTGTGTGTCTGTCTGTGTGTGTGTCTGCCTGTGTGTCTGTTTGTGTGTCTGTCTGTGTGTCTGTCTGTGTGTCGTGTCTGTCTGCCTGTCTGTCTGTCTGTGTGCCTGTCTGTGTGTCTGTGTGTGTGTCTGTCTGTGTGTCTGTCTGTGTGTCTGTCTGTGTGTCTGTCTGTGAGTCGTGTCTGTCTGCCTGTGTGTCTGCCTGCCTGTGTGTCTGCCTGTCTGTGTGTCTGCCTGTGTGTCTGCCTGTCTGCCTGTCTGCCTGTCTGCCTGTCTGTGACTGTGTGTGTCTGCCTGCCTGCCTGCCTGCCTGCCTGTCTGCCTGCCTGCCTGTCTGTCTGTCTGTCTGTCTGTCTTTCTCTCTCTCTCTCTCTCTCTCTCTCTCTCTCTCTCTCTGTGTCTCTCTCTCTCTCTCTCACACTCTTTTCTGTGACTCACTTTCTGGCTACGTCTGTGAAGCTGGAGATGCTGGTGTCCAGTTTGTTTCTTGTTGCTGGAGGAAGCAATGCAGACGCAGAGCTTTGCACAAGGAAAAACTGTCATTTTTGCAGCATTTAGCAGCGTACCTGCAAATCGCAGTCGTCTGCAGCTCTGAGCAACATTCGTGCTCGGAATCAAGATGCCTAAAGGCACAACAGTTTGCGTTTGCGCATTAAAAATCTACACATTTCCGGAGATAAGCGTTTTCACAGCCGGTCAAATAAATCACTCTGTATCTAACCAAGTCTGGCGACATGGGCCGGAACGTTCGTCGCGTTAGTGCTATCAACAAGTCACAAACCACCATCGGCAGCAAACAGTGACAGCAGTGGTTCTCAGATATGTTTGAACCATGTAGCGCACGCATGACATCGTTTTCTCTTAGGACTGGGAAGGATCGTGGGGGATCAACAGCTTCGTGCGATAATGCGGATCCACGAAGGAGTCGGTGAGGTCCGCCTCGCACGCACACGGAAGTGTTGCAGAACCTCGTGCCACGTAGGTCTGTCCATTGGCCCTCAGGAAGGATCCAGGCACACAGCACCTTCAGTTACGTTATCTTTCTACCGCCATTGTGTCCATTACTATGGAAGACCTTTTAGTCCTCTCAAGGGTCGGCGTTCTTGTAGTAACACAGGCATGCTCTGAATTTCACTTATGTTTACCAGACAGACTTGTAAGGCCCAAATAACAGAGAAGTATCACATATATAGATAGAAGACTACTCTATCCGTTTACAAAAAAAGAAGAAAGAAGAAAAAAAGAGGAAAAAACCACCCCAGTTAATGTCAGTCGGTAAATGAAGAAATGTCGACATTATTCGGCACTTCATAATCAAGGCGATATGGAACAATATGTTATCAATATTCGGATTATTTTCCTCCTTCTCTAGTCGTAAAATTATTTTTATCAATATCTTTCTAAACGCACAGGCAAAGCATGGCACATTATTTCGCACAGATTTTGTTAGATCACAAAAGGAAAATATCAAAAGGACACACACAGGCTGGAGCTTTGTCACTGTGATAGATCTTTTGTCAACGCGAAAAATTCTTTCTTATCAAACCGCCTTGTTCGTGTTTGCCAAGCCACTTCAGCCAAGCAAGTTTTACAGATGGAACCTCACGCGAACATTAGAGGGTTTCCTGTAGCGTATTTCAGTGGCGAGCACTGCATGAGCCAATTGCCGCCAGGGTTGAGGCACGCCCACATGAGGGGATTTGAGGTCGGTAATCCCTACATCAACGCACTTCATGACGTAGTTAGACCCCGTGCAGACCAAGAATGATGGATGCGCCCCAGTCGGTGGTCTTGGTCATAGGCAGGAATGGCATGCGAAGAGGTTAGCACTCAAATGAAAAACAAGCTGTAGAATAGGGTTCACTTTAGTTGCCTCGTGAAAGCTATCAATGACAGACCAAGTAGTTGTGTGTGCGCGCCAGCATGCTTGCGTGCGTGGTGTGTGTGTGTGTGTGCGCGCGTGAATGTGTGTGTATGTGTGTGTACGCATATGTGTGCATACGTGCATGTGTGCACGTGCGCACGTGTGCTGCGTGCGTGCGTGTGTGTGCGTGCTTTTGTGTGTACTCACGCGCACTCGCGCGCGTGTATATAAATTCTTTCGGAAACAATGATTTTGCACAGTCAGAGAACACTAAAGCATGGATATTCAAAGAAGAACGACTGGATATGCATGGACCGTGTATTTGTTCTATGCAAGCCTCTTTAAAACTTTAGTCTCCATCTTGCCAGCCCCATGCAACCAAGGTGCCCAACCGCGCCATTGTTTGTTTCCAGCTGTCGGGGCCTGAAAGGGGGAAATCTGAATTGCAACTCTTCCTGTGCCTCTGGCGTGAAACAAATGCAAAACGAGTCACTCCTTATTGAAGAACAGACGTTTACTGGTAATACAGGATTAGAAAGCAACCAGCGTTACTGTTCTGTGCTTTATTTTAACTATATATGTTACAGGGAATAAGAACATTTAGGGAATAAGCTTAATCTGAAATTTTAGGGGAATAGGCTTATTCCGTCTTTCAACTGGGGAGTAAGCTTATTCCCTTCAAAATCAGGGATTTAGCTTATTCCCTGAAATGGGAGGTCATTTTTTTGGCTTGTTCCCTAATTTGTTTGAAACACACAAACAGAAAGACGTGTACATTTTACCATAAATAAACTCGATGTCAGTGAGCTTTGATCACTCTTTAAAACTTCGTTTGCTTGGAAATGAGTTCTTTCTTGACTTTTACTCACTCTCTTGATAAATACAAAATGATTTCGTAAACTGTTGTCGGTGTTTGTGTTTTGATTTTTCCTCGGGCAGATTCAGTTCAATTGAAAAAGTCAGTCTAGTCTGTGATTCATATCAAGCAACATGGACGTGAAAGAACAAGTATTTCTTGAGGAAGAGCTAAAAAATAAGGAGAAAGCAAATAGATTACTTATGACCAGAGATGAGTACCACAGAATTTTAGAGGAAGTGAACGAAGCAGCAACAACATCAGCTACTAAAACCCAACATCAAAGGCACCTTCTAAGAAGGTATGAAATTCTTACCTGTCCGCAAGTATCCAAACTCGTTCTAAAGCAAAAGGACAAAACTGAGCAACCAAAACACTTCATATTTGTTGAGGAAATATACGATGTTTTAAAGCGCATCCATGTTGTCACTGGCCATGGTGGCCGTGATAAAATGTTGAAAGAGGCTTGGAAAAAGTATGCAAACACAACAAAGGCCAGTGTCACTTTGTTCAAGTCTTTGTGCGTTCAGTGCTAGGGGAAAAAAAGAAGACCTACGATTAAAGGCATTGTTGTGAAGCCTCTCCTGTCAAAGTCCTTTGGATCAAGATCTCAAGTGGATTTAAATGACTATCAGTCACTTAAACAGGGAGGATACTCATGGGTTATGGTCTACCAGGAACATCTTACCAAGTTGTGCATGCTTAGAGCCCTTACAACAAAACGACCAGCAGAGGTGGCATACCAACTTTTAGACATTTTCCTTCTCTTCGGAGCCCCGCAAATTCTTCAAAGTGACAACGGTGCTGAGTTTTGTGCCAAAGTCATCAAGGAGCTAAAACAATTGTGGCCTGATTTGGTTCTCGTCCACGGGAAGCCCCGACATCCCCAGTCACAGGGGTCTGTTGAAAGAGCAAATTCCGACATTAAGGACATGATGACAACTTGGATGGCCGACAACAACACAACAAACTGGACAGTGGGTTTGAAGTTTGTACAATTTCAAAAGAACAATAGCTATCACTCAGGTATAAAGCAAACACCATGTTCTGCATTGTTCGGTGCTGATGCCAAAATCGGGCTCACTTCAAGCAGCATCCCAAATGAATTTCTTCAATGACTGCAAAGTGAAGATGACCTGCAGGCTGCTCTGGGATCTCCAGAGGCTGCACCCTCAACGCTCATGCTGGGATCTCCAGAGGCTGCACCCTCAACGCTCATGCTGGGATCTCCAGAGGCTGCATCCTCAACGATCGTGCTGGGACTTCCAACGTCCTTACTACAGCATCCGGTAAGCTGCTTATTTACTCTCTCTCTCTCTCTCTCTCTCTCTCATATGCAACTCTTCATGTCTCATGCATCTCTCTCTCTCTATCTATCTATCTATCTATCTATCTATCCAAGGCAAATATTCACGAAATCAATTTGATGTTTGCACATATTCCATGCACAATCTACAGGATATGAACGAGGAATGTTCTATTTCACTGAGAGCCGCTGTGAGACAAGAGTCGAACTGTGGGGGACAGGGGTACATAAAATGTAACCGCTCGGGATCAAAACGATGCAAGACAAACCAATGCTCTTGTTTCAAGGCTCGCTTGGCTTGCAACTCAAGATGCCATGCTTTCTTGACGTGCTCCAACAAAAATTGAAGATAACATTTTGAACGTGCTGTGGTTTATTGAAGAAATAAAAAAAACAGAGCTTTGGACTTCGATTGTTTTCTTCAAGTCGCGGATAAAGCAACAACAACAACAACAACAACAACAACAAATCGTGTATGAAGTCAAGTCACTGTAGGTGATTTTGATGTTCAAATATATACAATCTGTAAATGCGCGACGTTTACTGTGCCTGCGTGCGTGTGGGGTACGTTAGCTCGAGTGAAGATGCGGCCTTGTGAGCGGGAAACCGCAAGGGTTTAGCACGCGGACAGATAACCAGACGGACAAATTGACTCAAGTCACTTCAACACTCGATCACAAACTTTACTCCAATAAAGAGTGCAAGAAACATCATTCACTTCAGCAAAGCTACAGACACTAGTATGCACATGTGCCCATCTATGTAACTATCAACTGCACTTTGCATGATTAGAATGTATACTTTCGTGTTCACATTAACCAGTCCGCAGAATATGTAATTGTTTCAACTTGTTGCCCACTTCTTATAAGGGCTTTCATTGTTTGTGAGCAGCAATATTTTCATCTTGTATTTTGATCCTTGTTTATTTATGAATAAACCAATGTTTAAAGCAACAAATCTTGTATTAGTGTTTCTGTTTGTGTGCTTTAAACTAATCAGGGAATAAGCCAAAAAAACTGACCTCCCATTTCAGGGAATAAGCTAAATCCCTTTTTTTAAGGGAATAAGCTTACTCCCCAGTTGAAACAGAGAATAAGCCTATTCCCTTAAATTTCAGGGATTAAGCTTATTCCCTAAATGTTCTTATTCCCTGTAACATATACACAACAAAATAAGGTTAACGTTTCGAGTACAGACTCTTCTTCTGGACAACAACACAAACAAAAAAGAGACACCACTTAACTCAGTGACTGGGAGGGGGGGGGGGGGGATAAAGTTGTGAGATGTAAGGGGAGGGCGTAAGGAGATGTGAGCGTATTTCACTCTCGTGAGCGGGAACTTCTGATAGCACGTGGAGGCGGCTGCCAGAACCTCGATCACAACCACCACTGATCTCAAAGCTCGAAGGACAATTCTTTTCGGGGCACGTGCATGTTATGTATTTGAAGTCGTATCTGCACATCCGCGAAGGATCTACACAAAGAACTTGAGTGGGATTGAATGAAATGTAATACGACGGAATAAGTGAAGAGTAGAACATCGGTGAATGGAAATAATTTGAAATAAATGAAACGGGGTTGATCAGAATTGAATTGCAGTAAATGGAATTGACCTGAACTGAACCAAAGTGTGAAGACAGCAGAGGCACACTCCACAGGAATTAATGCTACATGTAGCCACGAGTCAGTAGTGGGTTGGAATGCTCTTTAGAATAGGTGTCAAACCTGGCTGCATGCGTCCAGCCCTGTGTTTGTCGACAGGTGCCAGGTCCCATCATCAAGGTGGTAAAAGTCCCATTCGGTGTCTGACTTATGTATGGGTGATAAGTCGCCATTTAAAAACATGCAGTTGCTATTTACAGCTGTAATTGTGGATAACACGTCTCTGTACACATGATGGCTCTGCCGTCTTGGCAGCCCTGACTCAGATTGGTGAGGAGATAATGGTATTTCTGTGCAAAAGACTGCCTTGCACACACAATGCAAGTAATGATTTATCATACAACAATTTCACAGACTTTGAACAGGGAATAAATGATCCTGGAAATAGATGTATATATCGAACGTTTGAACAAAATTGACCACACCGACTTGCCCCGTTACTTTGGCAGAAGATAATCGGCAATAACAAAGGCGGGTTCATGCACACGAGTGCCCATGTAGCACCAACAATACAGATACGTCCCTCTATTGATAAGTTATTGCGAGATAGCAGAGGCGGACTCAAGAGCTTAAACCCTCACCGTTATCCTACTCCGTCAGGCTGTCGTTTACCTTGCCGAATCTCCACCAATGGTTCTCTCCAAACGTTCACCCACGTCTCCAGTCTTCCTCAGTCAGTACTCAGTCTGACCCTTGCCCCCCCCCCCCCCCCCTCCTCCCTCAGCACCCCCACACGAGCTCCCACACCGACAAGCCACGCTACATTCCTATCTCAACGGCGGTTTATCTATCAGCAGCGGCAAACTGCGACCAGAAGGCGACGGTGGTGTGAAGGCTAAGGCTGTGTTTAATCTCAGCGTGGATGCATGGACGCACTGTTCTCCTGTGTGGGGATATAATTCCCTCTTCCTTGATGAAGCAAAACATGTTCTATTAGAAAACAATCTCTGGCTAGACCGAGAAAGCCTGATCGCGACGTGCAGGAAGGAAAGCGCACAGACCAGACTGATGTCTCTCCCCTATGAGAGCGACGCAACAAGTCAATCTGTGGTGCTCAGTCACACTTTCAGTGACCTAACAATAGTGGACTACTCCTCCAGGATAACAGTGTCAAGAATTCATTGGAATACCAAATTCATTAGAGTACCAAATGTCTGAGGATACAGGTTTGTGTGTATGTGTCATCTGTTGTGATCCTCATGGACGAGGCAGCCAGTGATATTTTTATTCCCCAAACAGTGGAGAAGACGGTATGGAACCATTGAGAGCGCAGTAAATAGCAGAAAACTTCAGACGAATTGACGAAATTTTCCAAAACCCTCCTCAAGAGATTAGTGGGACTTTCAGTGCACGTGAACATGAGCACATATCATACAAGCACGGACCTTACATTCACTGTTGAGTAACATCTTCATGAGGATTATTGGAACGCTGGACACTACACAGCCAGGCAAAAGGACTTCTACATCGAGAAAAGTTTTAGTTTCAAGAATAAGCAGTCCACCCGCGCTGTTACTTCTACGTAGGTGCCCCATCAGACGGTCTGCCTTCTCGATCTCCCAGTGACTCCAGATCACTCACTTGCAATTATCACTCTGACCACTGTGATGGCCTGACGAAGCACTTGAGGACGAGACGCTGTTCACATTACAGCCGTGCCCACGGTTCTGTGGCCAGTGAGCAGTCAACTTCCTCTTCCTGTATTGGTAATCCCCAGGAGCATGGCCACCCTCCGCTTTCTGTGTATCTTGACAGGCATTTGGATACATGGCGTCTCCTCCTCGCTACTCAAACTACACAGCAGCGGCTACGACGACTTAGTTTTCGCCCTCAGTCCCAACTCGGCAACTGACATGCTTTCCCAACTGACACTGATATCAAGAATAACGGTAATATCGGCTTCATAGAGTGACTGACACAAATACATACGTGTGGGGTTTAGTTGTTGTTGATTACATTTGAGCTTTGCAATTCAGCTATCATGTATTTATTTTTGTTTTAAAATGTGTAATATGTTTATTATACACATATTTGTTCATCTGCATTTCCCCGGTTATATATTATATGGTTATATATCAACTGCATTGATTCACTCGTACCTCTGCACCGCATGGATAGCTTGACCAACCTGATGAGATTTTTTGAAATAATCTAAAGGTCGTTCCCAAAATAAGCTTCAGCGATGGAAACTTTTTCTAGTCACAGTAGATTACATGTTGAAATAGTTTCATGTCTCAATCAGATTCTATCTGTTCTTTAATTACGTGTTGTTGGGCCCGAAGTGTACCAGGAAATCATTATGGAAGTCAGGAAACCTCTGCTGCTCTTTCTTAACTACATCTTTTTCGTCCGCATTGTTTTATATTCGAATACTTTACACGGTGATATTTATTGACGGCATGGATATATCCAAACGCGCGAAGCAGTTGTCATCAGTTTAACAGAACGACAAGAAGATGGTGAAAACAGTACTCGTAGTCGTGATTTTAATGTTGAGGAATTTTGTGTTATTTATCTTATTTATTTATCTATTTTAATTTTGGGTTCCACACACTTACAAGAAGGACGTCCATTCCATCTCACAAAGGAACATGAGTAAGCTTTGGGCCAACTTCTATACTTGTAAATATTTAAAAAAGTAATTATTCAACTTGATATGCTTACAATCTGAAAAGATTAAAACTCTTATCTTATTCACTAATCTTCAAATCCCTTAAATCTTCCATATGCGTGTCCACTTTGTACATTTGGCCTGAAATTATGTCCTTTTTTTGAGCAGTACCTCATCAACGATGCCACCAGGAATCTCTGCTACGTCACCAAAGGACGTGTCTTCATTCGTAGAGTCACTATTCTTGTGCCAGGAGACTGGCCAGGTGCACAGGGAGGTCTCCCAGCAGACCTGGAGACATTCCGCGACGCTAGCATCCGGGTGGACGTTCCGAGCCCTTTGCATGGGGAATCCCCCTACACCTTCCAGCCCCAAGGCTGTGGACAGCCAGGCCTCTACATTCACCTCACGCCTTCTTTCCTCAGTCAAGTCCCATCCCCCAGTGTTCCCACGACCACGTGTCTAAACGACACCATGCAGTCTTTCACAGGTTTCTGTATATGATGTTCTGGTCATGTTACATTCGTGGTCTTTATTTTTGCTCTCTGTCTGTCCGCCTGTTCGTCCGTCCGTCCGTCCGTCCGTCTGCTCACCCGCCCGCCCGCACGCCCATTTGTCCGCTTCTGTGTGTGTGTGCATGTGTGTGTGTGTGTGTGTGTGTGTGTGTGTGTGTGATGTCATTAGGTTCCAACCGTGACATTGTCATCAAGCCTGCTGACAAGGGTGGGGCGGTGGTCATCCAAAATCACAGGGACTATGTACAGGAGGCTCTGCGTCAATTGTCCAACTCTTTGCGCTATGAACGTGCACAACCCGACTTGACCAAGAAGCATACTCGGGAGCTCCACCGTTTGCTGGAAACTTTTCCCGCCGACCTGCAATCGGAACTCTCCACGCTTATCCCTCGAGACCCGCCCCCTGGGGTATTCTACCTGCTCCCGAAGATATACAAAGTAGGAACCCCAGGCCGCCCTATTGTGTCAGGAAAGGGGACCCTCTGCGAGAACCTATCTGGCTATGTGGATAAGGTCCTCAAACCCCTGGTCGAAAAAACTCCCAGTTTTTGCAAAGACACCACCGACTTCCTCCACAAACTCAACGCCCATGGGCAAGTCCCAGCAGGGACACTTCTGGTGACTATGGATGTTGCGTCCTTGTATACCAACATACCACACAGGGAGGGAGTCGCGGCAGTGAGATCCGCTCTACTGGCGAACAACATCCCCACCCCTGACCACATCCTGTCCATGGTCCGTTTCATTCTGGAACACAATGTGTTCACCTTCAACGGTGACACATACTTACAGAGACATGGCACAGCAATGGGAACCAAGTTCGCCCCTCAATATGCAAACCTCTTTATGCATGGATTCGAGGAAGACTTCCTCGCAACACAAACCCTCAAACCCAGCTTGTACGTTCGGTACATAGATGATATTTTCATCATCTGGCACCATGGGGAAAAGGCCCTTGAGGACTTCCAACGCTCCATCAACTCCTTCTTTCCGACCATCCGACTTGAGATGAACCACTCTGCTCAGTCAGTCACTTTCCTGGACACACGAGTTTCGATAAGAGGAGGCGATCTCGTCACCTCCCTATATCGCAAAGCAACGGATACCGGACAAATGCTCCACTCTGCCAGCTTCCATCCGAGACACACCAAAGAGGCCATCCCCTATGGACAGGCCCTGCGGATCCATCGGATCTGCTCAGACCCTATGGATCGAGACGCCCACCTACAGGATCTGGAAGCCACACTCCTCCGTAGCGGTTACCGCAGGGAGTCCATCCGCAGACAGTTCCGCAGGGCGATCTCCATGGAGCGTACAGACCTGCTAACCCATCGGAGAAGGGACACTGAGGCCAGCCGAGTCCCTTTCGTCACGCAGTACTTTACAGGCGCGGAGAAGCTACAACGGGAACTCGGGCACCTCCAAAACCTCATCTGCCACGACCAGTACCTCTCGGAGGTACTCCCTGAGCCACCCATGGTGGCCTTCCGACAACCTCCCAACCTGAGAAGCAGGATAGTCCGCAGCCGGCTCCCTGACTCCGCGGTAGATGCCGTACAACCCTGCAAGACTGCCAGGTGTTCTGCCTGTGCCATCATCTGCACCGATACCACCATAGTCAGGGACCACGTGACACACCGAGTAAGGGGCCAGTACTCTTGCTCCTCCAGCCACGTGGTCTACCTCATCCGTTGCCGCAGAGGGTGCAGCGACGCATGGTTTGTCGGAGAAACCAGCCAACAGCTCCGACAGGTCATGAACAGCACTCGCGCTACCATCAGGAACGGTTCCCCCCTGCCTGTGGCCGAGCACTTCAACCTCCCGAGTCACACCACCTCTGACATGCTCGTCAGTGTGCTAAGAGGTGGACTGACTGACCTACAGCGACTGCAGAGTGGTTGAGCTCAAACTCATGTCCAAATTCCACACCCACGAGGATGGCCTCAATAGGGACATGGGACTCCTGAGTCACTATCGATGAAGCTGTCCCCGCACGCCTTTTTAGTGCTTACCCTGTTGAGGCCGCTCCCGCCCCGTGATGTTGGTGCAAAGCACTCCTTTTGGCTTCCTTCACTGAACTCTCCTCACTACCTCGCCGCCCTGCACGTGTTTCATCGGCCCTTGTCACAGTATATATTTCTTTTCCACAGCCAGCTTTGTTACTTTGGCCTGATGAAGAAGCCTCAGCTTCGAAAGCTTGCCGTAAAGAAATACAGAGCATCGCTGCACGCCCCTGCCAACCCGCTGCCTCTCCATCCTGTAGCGGTGATTACCCGCATCGGCGGCAGTACAACCCCCAAACGGCCCTCTTCAGGGCCAGACTTGCTCATGAAAGAAACAGTCGGTTGCTTGTCTTCTACTCTTCTTTTCAGTAACTGTACACCCGACC
>JAWQFJ010004610.1:70000-75877 GCA_034096865.1 Theodoxus fluviatilis | reverse complement strand
ACAGAATGACTCTCACTAGCAGTGAACACTCGAAACAACGAATTATATCATCACCAGAATGTAAACATCTTGATTGTGCTGAGGTGAAATACTTGTAGAATGGGCAAAAACTCGTCCTCATGTGATACTGCAATCTGAAGATCGTGCAAGCTAAGGAGCTGACTCCATCAATTACCTGGCCCATTACTCAATTAGGCTCGGCTAAGCTGAAAGAAGGGATTCTGTCCACATCATGTCAGTCGTTCACAGCGTCCTCTCCCGTGAACTGCCACCGCTTCCTTCAGCTGGCAAAGCCGTGTACTCCTTCCCAGGAGTGTAGAGGAGTGTGACGTCCTGGAGCACCCATTGCCTTTCGACCCTCGCGTGCAGCGCTTTGGAAGTTACCTCCCTTGTCGAGAAAGGGCGGAAGTGCGTTAACAGGCGACAACGAGGCTGCTCGGAAATGCTCTCTCTGGGGAGCGGTCCAGAGCAGACCGTGCATCGTGGAGATAGCTGGAGTCCGAAACATGGAGGCATACTGAGGGTAAGAGAACAGCTGCAGTTCATGCTAATGGACATTCCGGGTACAGAAATGACTGGAGACCGCAAGGGGCCTTAGCTAAGGGCAGGCTGTATATAGAGGAACAGCTTCAGCTTACGCCAGAGTCAGTTTGTAGACACTGGATAGGAGAGCTGCAGCCCAGACTGCAGATGGTGTATCGTGCAACACTTGTTGTTCAAGATACTTTGTGTGAAGAGTTGCGACCTGAAAGATCGGCTACAGACCAAGTCATATATGTTGACAACAGTAACACTGTAGGGACAGTGAATGGGAGATTTACCACAAGTCGGACTCCTAAAAGCACACCATGGCGTCATGAAGCGCCCTAAACAGTCGTGGAAAAGAAACACAGTAAGGTTGAGTTAACTGCTGGATAGATGGGGAGAGGGTGATGTCGGGATGAGAGAGATAGATGCAGATAAAGTGCAAGCGCTCTCACGCGCGCACACACACACACACACGCACATACACGCACACAAACACGCACACACACACACACACACACTCTAACACGCACACACGCACACACACAAACACACACACACATACCACACGAACATACACACACGCGCGCGCGCACACACACACATACATGCGCGCGCGCACTCACACACACACACACACACACACACACACACACACACACAGCCAGACGGACCAAAGGATTGAGAGACAATGCAGACGAACAGAAGTCGTAGTATCGTAACGCTTGCACCTTTAACAAAGAAGGAGTCACAATGGAACGTTGGGCAATTTACACTTTCTGACACAGTTATTACCACGGCGAACTCATATTCCAGGATGACAACTAGATAAGTGCCGAGCACTGACTGTGACAAACAACACCCGATCCTCCTTTTGTACACTATGGGGCAGCAAAGAAACCACATAATTCTCTTCCTTGTAAATGTATATGAATGTATTTCACTGTTGTCTTCGGTCAGGTAAAGACAGTCGCACAAGGTGAAACAGAAACACCCTGTTTCTACTTTTATGATTTTAGACATTTCAATGGTGTTTGCATAAGGTGAAACAGAAACACCCTGTTTCTACTTTTATGATTTTAGACATTTCAGTGGTGTTCGCACAAGGTGAAACAGAAACACCCTGTTTCTACTTCTCTGATCAAGACATTTCAGGGGTCTTCGCACAAGGTGAAACATAAACATCCTGTTTTTACTTCTCTGATCCAGACATTTCATTGGTGTTTGCACAAGGTGAGACAGAAACACCTTGTTTCTACTTCTCTGATCCAGACATTTCAGTGGTGTTCGCACAAAGTGAAACAGAAACATCCTGTTTCTACTTCTCTGATCCAGACGTTTCAGTGGTGTTCGCACAAGGTGAAACAGAAACACCCTGTTTCTACTTCTCTGATCAAGACATTTCAGTGGTGTTCGCACAAGGTGAGACAAAAACTTCCTGTTTCTACTTCTCTGATCCAGACATTTCATTAGTGTTCGCACTAGGTGAAACCTGTTTTTGTGAAACAAATCCCTTGATTTCATCCTTCACCATAATACGGTTACTTGCGTCATCGTTGGAGATTTCTTCAGCGCAACGATGGTGTCAGTCACTGACGACGGACTTGCTGCTGCTGCCTCTGTGATCATCTTGCAGGAGAGGAGAAGAAGGCGAGAACGAGCGGTAGGGATGCACAAATGGCTGCAGAAGCGGCTCCAGCTGAGTGCGGACAACCTTTTTGATTCATCACTCCTCGAAACAATCAGCTACATGATAAGTCATGTAGTACCATGTGCACGTCACATGTCCGACATTCAACCTCAACGTAGACGTACATCTCGATTTAAATGATGTAGCGATTTAAATGACGTATTGATGTGTTCTACACAGCGTTTTGATAAATCTCTACCGTTAATTTTGTTATGGTTTCTTTGTATGCATGTCTGTTGATCTAAAAATGAGCATTTTGAATGCAAACTGCAGAAATAAGGCACACATTGTTGACTTGTTTGAGGAGCGAGAACGGCGGTTGAAGGCACAAGGAAGGAAGAGCGCTGCCGCTTAATGACGGGCAGAAATATTTCAGAGAAATGCTGGAGATTTAGAGCCGGTTCTAAATCGTGAGCTCATTTTTGTGAAACAAAGATTTCACTGAAATAATTGCTCGCACACGAGGAGACGTGCATTTCTTGAGCGAAAATATTTTGTGTTTCACCTTGTGTTTCACCTTGTGTTTTACCTTGTGTTTCACCTTGTGTTTCACCTTGTATTTCACCTTGTGTTTCTCCTTGTGCGACAGCTTTAAGCTACACTAGGTCTGCAAAAGATATTTGCACCAACTTTATCTTAAAAGAGGCTGCTGATATATTAAAAAAAACTTTTGATGGGTTCTGTGGTTGGGGCCGCAGGGGTTTCTTTTTGGTGGCTTCCTTCTTTTTAATCCATGCAGAAAATGAGTTCTGCAGTAGCTCAAAAAGAAGCCCAGCAAAAACAAAAACCAGAAAAACCATTTAAAACCATAAAAGCATCAAGTTGTGATCACTCGACATTGACAGAGAGGCTAATTTTGACATGGGAAAAGGCTACGTACTGTATGTTTTGCAAAAAGTCAGCGAAGTCGGTCATAGCTTCAATGTTAAGTATTAGAGGCCCTTTTTCTCTCTCACATTTGGGTCGAGAACTGCCTTGCATTCATGACACATGGAGATCGCAACTTCATTATACATTTAAAATTCAGCAAATACAAATAATCTCCCACCCCAACCTCAAGACTCTAAATTACGCAGTCTAAAACAGTTCAGTCAGTGTGTGTGTGTGTGTGTGTGTGTGTGTGTGTGTGTGTGTGTGTGTGTGTGTGTGTGTGTGTGTGTGTGTGTGTGCAGCGAAATACGTACACATTCGTGCGTATTTCGAATAACATCCAATGACTTTTCGCACGGTATCAGTCCTGCATATAATAACTGTGAATGCTACAATATTTCACAGTCAAAGTACTGTACATGAGGTAATACTTTTGCGCACAGGTGATATCATAACTTGATTCACTGCAACGAGTTACTTTTCCTGAAACACCTTCAAGCAATGAATATACGTTGCTTTTGAGTCTATATCTAAGTCTTACAACGGGTCAAACTGTCAACTTTGGGGTATAAAAACCCACCCAGTTTCTTCATTGACTTAAATCCCATGCAAAATTTACGTGACGGGAAAAATAATGGAGGAAACATCTTCACTATTTGTATAGGTACTTTAAACATAAGAGTTGGGATTTTTCCCCCTCTTGATCTTGAACACTTGCAGTCTTTTATCGGCTCGAATGGCTTCTTGCTGTGCAAAGATATTCCGACCTTCACTAATTGATCAAAAGCATCCTCGCTGTCAGACTCTTAGCCAGGAAAAAGATGCCATTTCATTTGCTATTTGGCGACAGCTTTTTTTCTCACTATGCTCACGCCCGTGGGGGCAAACACCTGACTCCAACATGGCAGTGACTTCTCTCACGCAGCAGTCATCGGATGGCGCTCTCGCGTGCTGGGAGGCGATTGTGGTGGCGCTCTATTTTGGGTGCCACTCTTGGGTTTGACGGTCTATCTCTCCTGTCAGCGACTTCTCCTTGAGGAGTGGGCCAGTGCTTGCCTGCACCTCTGTGAGTGATGGAGACGTCTCTTCTCCCACAAGGAAGCAGCAGAGAGTCATAGCACTCCTGCCACAACAACACGGGAGCAGAAGAGATCTCTCTCCTCCCTAAACAAAATGAGAGGGAATATCTTTATCTTCTGTCGCAAAGAGATAGCAAGGAACAGTTTCTCTCCTTTACCAACAAAGGGTAGACACTCCAATTCTGTTTTAATTAGGTACCAGCGTTGAAGATGCCATCTCACTCTCTCACAAATAATTAACAGAGTCTATATCCTTTTTTCTGAGACGGCAACAAAGCTGTAGGAATGCTGTCTCCTGTCACTGCAGGGGAATGGTAAACATTCCTTCCTTTTTCATTTCGGTCAGAGCAAGGTGCAAATCCTTCTGACATCTATTGCGGCGATCGTGAATTAAGCGTGCTGTGTAGTGTGATTTATCGACTGTGAACGTAAATGGTGAGAACAATTATCAGAGAAAAATGTGTTCCTGATGTCTTGTGGAAAATAAAATGCTTCTGCTCCCTATCTCGATTATCTTAAAAAGTGGAGTGTTTATTTAGTGTGGAAGAAAATTCAAATGTAGCTGAATAGAAGGAGAAACAAAAAGAGATTGCCAACTCCTTTTTTTCTTTCTTCTCAGTTCTTCGTCTCACTGCCTCTGCCATTTCTTCGTCAGTCGTAATCTGCCTGTACACGTGCTTCTTTGTATCTGTGGCTGTGGCTCTGGTCCCGTCTCTTTATCAGTCTCTTTAACTGATTTTTTTATTCTTTTTTGTCTCTCTCTGTTTCTGCCGCTCTTTTGATCTCTGTTTGACCGTCACTGTCTGTCGACGTCCGTCTGTCTACCTGGCGTGCTCTCTCTGTCTGCTTCTATTACTTCCTACTGGTGTCTCTGCCTCTGTCTAACTCTGTCTGTCCGTCCGTCCGTTCGTCCGTTTGTCCGTCCGCCCGTCCGCGCATCTGCCCGTCCGCCCACCCGCATGCCCGTCCGTCCGTCCGTCCGTCTGTCTGTCTGTCTGTGTGTGTGTGTGTGTGTGTGTGTGTATGTAGCTCTCCCTCTCTCTCTCTCCCACTTTCTCTCTCTCTCTCTCTCTCTCTCTCTCTCTCTCTCTCTTTCATCACTGTCTCCCTCCCATCATTTCGCTTGGGCGCACTGCCGCACCTCTGCGAAGATTGTAGAGTAAGGGGATTGTAGGGGGAGGCAAATTCGCACAAGGGGTGGTGAAAATTTCGAGTAGTGGTGGTTAGACGCACCAATCTCGCGGTCATTACTGTTGTTTTGTGCAAGGGGCAGTCAGGCGACAGAGCAGAGCTGGAAGGGTCGGGCTAGATTGACAAATAACGATTTTCTCCAAAGGTCAGGACTGGCCTACATTTTGGGGAGGATGACACGAAAACCCCTTTTCGCCAAGCCGTTTTTACGCTTGATGGGGTAGAGCCGTGCCCAAAAGAGAGACAGCTTTGCCAAACCAGCTACCCCAAAGGCGTAAGGTTTTTACCGGGCAGATTCCCGGGGCCTCTGCAGGGGATTAACCTCCGCTGAGTGGATACAGCGGCGGCAAATGTGTTCAATTTTGGTTTTGCAAAGTTCATTCATGGAAAAAATTGTACAAAAAGCAGGGTCTGTAATGAATAAAGGAGGAATATGGGTAAGGTGGAAAACAATAGTGCGTTAAGAGAGGGGACAGAGAGTGGGGTGGTGGGGTGGAGAGAGAGAGAAAGAGAGAGAGAGAG
>JAWQFJ010004610.1:62500-65000 GCA_034096865.1 Theodoxus fluviatilis | reverse complement strand
GACCTGAATTAGCTTGGCCCTGCGCCGTCGATTCATTGAACGAAGATGTCCCGAGACGTATCATTGTCCCTTGATCCAGGAGGCATTTTTCCCGACGACGCAATTTTCTCTAGCTCCATGCAGCTCCAGTCAATTACCGTGGCATTCTCAGGCATGCACGACGGAATTGAGGATATTGTCTTTACAAGCGCTTTGAACTTGGGACACCTGATGCCGCCTGATAGAAGAGATTTCGCTTGCTTTTGGGCATGAACATTTTATGATCGTCCATTGCTTTCTTCTCAGTCCTTCTCAAGACAGTTGTTGCCTCGTCTTCTATAAAGATCCATTCATTCATCTTTGCATTTCTCTTCAGCGAAACAGATGTGCTATACCACTAGGCACTGGACATTCTGAAAGTCTTTTGGAGTATATTGATACCAGAGACAGAGGTAATGATTTGCAATATTGTGAAAATATTTGCTGTTTCCTAGCTCTAAAATGGAACTGACATTTAGAAGAGGTTTCATGCATCCAAAATATCTAAATCTCAGCAAAAACTGTTTCTGTATAGTGTTTTATACATATAAGCGTGCACATACACACACACACTTGCGCATGATTAGAGACAAAGAACAATCGAGAAAAAGACAAAATAGAGAGAAAGAGAGAAAGAGAGAGAAAGAGAGAGAGAGAGAGAGAGGGGGGGGAGAAAGAGAGAGAGAGAGAGAGAGAGAGAGAGAGGAGAGAGAGAGAGAGAGAGAGAGAGAGAGAGAGAGAGAGAGAGAGAGAGAGAGAGAGAGAGAAGGCTTGTTCAGGAGGCCCAGCGCAGTGAAGCGCTGCACATCGCTGCTCGTGTTTCACTCCTGAACAGCAATTTTGGGGCGTGATTCACTCAGCGCTGTGCAGCGCTGTGCATCACAGATCCGAGGTGATTCACACGATTTTCAAAATGGCGTCTTCGATCCCGCACTGGCCGTTGATGCGTAAAATAACCCTCAGAAACATCATTTTGGGACTGGAATGGGCTTTATTTGCCCCAAGCGCTCTGTATGCGCGAGTAATGGCAAGTAAGAATGACACAGTAGTGGAGTTTATTCATCCAGAATACATTTAAACGTGCATAAACGATGTCTGAGGCGAAGAAAATACTTTCTTAGCGTCTAGCAACACAACATACGACACAGAAGATTTACCTACCTTATAACAAGTGAAGCGCTGCACTAAATCTGTAGGTGTTCAGGAGAGGCAAAGAGCGCTCAATTGCCAACATGAAGCGCTCATGCAGTGCTTTGTACTCCTGAACAAGCCTAGAGAGAGAGAGAGAGAGAGAGAGAGAGAGAGAGAGAGAGAGAGAGAGAGAGAGAGAGAATACTAAGTCACGCCACCACCTCTCCCACCTCTGCATGTCAGCCGGCCGAAGAAATTGCCGAGTACGATGGATCATATTGCTATCTGGTGACCGGGTAGAAGTTTTTCAGGGAATATTAATGTTCCAAGGAATGTCATCAACGTCATCACAGTGTCTGTAGTGTGATCGGCGGACGCCTTCATGGTCGTTTGCATGCGGCCCGGGCCAGGGAAATGAACGTGATCAATCAGGAAGGGCAGACCGAGGCCAGTGGCAGCGGCCCTGCAGACTCCATTGTGTTCGCTGGAAGTCGGTCTGTCCCGCCGCTGTGCAGTGTTCTCTCTTCCGATACAGGCATGCCGAGGCAGCCCTGGAAATGAAACTCGAGCAGCCTCGCCCCCTGCGAGACCTTTGAGTGGACCGAGACAAGGAATGGTCCCGACGTCCAGCTCTGTCCCTTGCATGATGCTGTTTGGTGGCTCGAGCCTTGAAGATGGCTTGCTTGGATTTCGTTGGTCTCGTCCTTGAAGATGTTGTGTTCCGACTTATTGAATATCCTGGCGTGTGAGGCTGGTTTGACACTTGCAGACAGTTGGTTTACACGCGGCTTATTACAGTAAAGCGTCAGCCGTCAGCCGGCAGCCGTCATCCTTGAGCGCCAATAAACGTCGTTTAGCTTAAGATTACACCCGAATCACGCGGACCGTTAAGGTGCATGGAGTACAGTACCGCCGAGCAAGACGTTTGTCACAAAACGCAGATACATTAACGCGGCCGGATCTTAGCATAACTCCCCGGGCGTGCGAAGTCAGTCAGGCGGAATGGCGAGTGCGGTCTCGTTCTCGTTCAAATGCCGAGATTTCAATTCCAGCGTTACTTGTACACGCGGCTACGGCTGCTGGCTGACGTCTGACGGCTGACGCTTTACTGTAGTAAGCCACGACCGTTGGTTTTGATTATGTTGATGTGGTCCTTGAAGATCTGTTGTTCCAGTTTGTTGTCTTTCCTGGTGTGTCAAACTGGCTTTATCCTTGTAGATAGACGATTTAGATTTCGTTAGTCTTGTCATCGCAGGTACGGTATTCTGTTCCAGATTTTGTTGTCTTTCCTGGCGTGTCAAGCTGATCACAAACTTGTAGATAGGTTGGCTTGTTTCATTAGTCTTGTTCA